>WBNO01032620.1:0-10675 GCA_013400575.1 Peucedramus taeniatus
GGGAAGGGAAGGGAAGGGAAAGAAAAAAGGAAAGGCCCAATAAACCAGGAATATTAATAGGAAGTAATCCCCAAAATCAATATAACTGCAGTCTCTCATTTATTTTTTGGGGAGCTGGTTTTAAAATAGTAGACATTTTGAGCTCATTTGGAGGGGAGTTACAGTAAATAATAGCCTCATACTTGTGGAATAATGTTCTGAGTTAGAACTGAGCTACTACAGATCCAGCAGTTTCCAGTTTGTGTTCTTGACATGTTAAAATCCCTTCTGGATTTCTGATCGAAAGGCAGCCCTAGCGCTGAGATCTGGAAGCAATTAGTTCATGCTGCAAACGGGGCTACTGAGGTCAAAGCAGATGGCAGATCTCCAAAGTGATACTGAGGCAAGCAATAGGGTCGAATTCCTTTTGTTTTCTGTAACTACAATTTATCTGAAGTGCACATATGAGATAAATGGATACTTTCACTTGAATCTCAAAGATGTCACCCGTTCAGATGTGTTGTTCTTCCATTTAAAATGGGGAAATACATTAAAGGGAAATTGAAAGGAAACCATGAAATGTTAAGTTTTATGTAGTATCTCAATGCTGTTGTAGTTCTGATTCAAATGCAGCTGTCTAAATATTTACCATAATATAGAAAAGGCTCCCAAGTGGGTGAAACTGCTGTTAAAAAGTAGAGTACTTGCAGAGAAATCAAAGTCAAAATGTGTACCTCTAACTATTTCTGCTTTCAGAGGTCACAGAAGTCACTAACCTGCAGTCATTATTAATTTAGACAAGTGACACATGCCCATTTAAAAAGTAAGTAATATCTTATCACAGGGACATCCTGCTTAGTGATTGTTAAGAAAATTAATTTCCTTGAAGCATAACATGCAGAGGCAGGCATCCAATATAAGTGGCAGAGATCTGTATGTCACTAGTCAGAGAGCCAAAAAGTTCACTCTGTAATTGAGAGAGGCACTCAGTCCGAACTCCCACCTGGAGCAGTCTCCCACTATGGACCATTGAAAAAACCTGACATTGAGCAGTTTCCTAACAATTACATGATGAAAGTTACGGGAAATCCACTGTCTGATGTCAGAAATTAACTGAGCAGTTTTAGTTGGAATCAAGCAGATGGCCTCATGCACAGGAATATGCCTGGTTTCCATTGCCATTGTTTGCATGTTTTTCATGATCCTGCATTTGTTTAAGAGATTTCTTTATTTTTTACTGTTTGTGTTTTGTGTGATTAATTTAAAAAGTTTGATAAGTTTGTGAACAGGACTATATGGTAGTATAGTCTAGTTACAGCAAGGAATCAACCTCCATGACCCTTCCTGGCACACAGTACATATGATTTAGCACCACTGACTCTTTCACCTCTCTGCACTAACAAAAGAAAAGGCTAGCATACCTCCCAGCTTGAAAACAAGCTCTAAATATAACAATATTAACAAACATTGACATCACCTGTATATGAGGAACGAAGGAAAAGCATTTTAATGTGCTCTTCAGTTGCATCACTTTCCTGAACAGAGCCTTTAGACAAGGCAAATACAAAGGGTCTATTGGAGGAAACAGCCCCACTTCAGCACATTGTTAGGACATCACTGCTCTAAATAGAGGAATTTATTCACTTAGCTATGCATCATTAGCATCATTTGCCTCACACATCTGGAAGCTGCTAGCCAACAGTGGCGTCTGCAATTTTGCTATTATTAAAACTTAAGATCTGGCTATAGAAAACAATGGAAGACGTATTGCCTGAAGATTCCATGCAGACAGAATTGTTGACTGAATGAGAAACAACACCACTACTGATTGCTATTATGTCCAATGGAAAAAACAGCCTTGAGAAAGAGGCAGTTGTTAACTATTTGGATATTTATGGGCTGAAGAGAGCATTGTCAACATGGAAAATTGCCACTGAACAACTTAACTCTACCTGCTGCTCCTGGAAAGTGCCAAATTTCTGCATTCAGTCAGATGCTGTGGTACAGGAAATGCTAATTTCTAATGAGTGTGCCAGTCAGTCTTATTCTAGATCAGCTACCTCTCCACAAAGAGCCAAATTTAAAATCTCAGTAAAACTGGACCACATGACATTGCTACAGGAGGTCATGATGGGAAAAGAGTTCTGTGGCTGAAACATGTAAGAACAAAGGGAAGTGCAATTTTCTGTGTTGAGGTCCAGTAGTATTTTCTTGTGCAATTTTGGACAGTATTTAATTTGAACACTTAAGAGTCTTCAAATCTTGTGTGCCTCATTTGAAAGTAAGCTCCCTCTAAACCATGGGAATTTTAAATGAGTCTTCGTTTCAACTCTTTGAATTTCATTATTGCTAGGATGAATAATTACATCATACTCCAGAGGATATGTCAAGTGTTTTGACATCTATGCATGGTTAAGGATATAGACATGTAAAATGTTAATGGCAGCTCAACAGTCAAGGTAAATTGACAGGAAGCTATGTGAAAGCCTGTTACATATTGCACGCTCCTGAAACCAAACATGAGGAAGGTTTTCAGCTGAACTGACTGCATGATTTGGTCTTATAGACCAAGATGCAATCACAAATTGAGAGCATATGTCCAGCACTGTACATCTGCATATGCTTCCACTTATTGAGGAAAGCTTTTACCAGAACAGCAAGGGAAGAGGAGCTCTGTAGTACAGGACTTTTGATGAGCTTCATCTGTTGCCCAAAAGTACCAATTCTGACATTGTTCTTTTAGGGACAGATGCTGAAGAAGAGTTGTGTGTTAAGAGAAAAAGCTCATTGTTTTCAAGATGTTTTACATTTACAGAGCGACTTCTGTCAAAGGTATGAAGGACAGAAATATGGAGAAATGTAAACCCATTGTCTTCTCTATTCCATTTTTCTATTACCCTCTAAATAGCTGAGCAGAGTCAGCAGTTACCTAGATATATATATACACATACACAAACACAAATTCTATTCTTTCTTCCCACAATTAACTTCAAAGTTAACTTTGCAGTTCTGAATCCTAATTTATTGAATTTACTAAATGCATTTAATTTCTCCTTTTTTTTTCCAGTTCAACTTATTCATTATTATTCTGTAGCATTCATATTTTCCTCAGACTAGAGGCTTGATTCATATGTTGCTTTTCTTTGAAGCAGGGAGATCTGAATACTAACATGGCCCAACATGAACAGGTACTGCAAATGTCAACTATAATTTGACAGTATATGAAGTAAATTAGACAGCTATTATGAGAAAAAGCTTTTAATCTGACACCACTCAGCTAAACGCATCATCAAGATATAAAGGCATCCCTAAAAGACTGCCACCAGACTGAATGCCTTTCTTAAGTACCGAAAGGAAAATATTATTACAGAAGCTGAAAGTGAATTCATACACGAGTGTGCACACATGAATATTCACAAAGTGACAGGCACACATATGAAAGAGGCCAAAGCTCAGAGTCCTTTATATGCTTATCTAGGGGACAACATTTATTTTTCCGATCTTCTGTAGGGAAATTGCTCTCCCTAGTAAGCACTGTGGGAATAGCCAGGACTCATAGTCCCCCCTCAATGATCAATAGCTTTTCTAGCTTTCATTTTTCTGTTTCATTCCATGTCCTTGTGGCCACTTCTCTGTTTGCAATAAGAAATCAGAACTATTTTTTTCCTTCTACCTTCCTCTGCTTGTGCAGGATTTTTTCATCTCTGCATTCTTTGGAGTCACTGAGTACATATGGAGAAACATAAATAGTATATCTGCCTTTAACCCCTCTGATCCTCTGCTATCTTCTATTGTTATATTTAAGACTTTTTAAGGTTAAGGCAAAGCAATACTTCACACTGTGTCTGGCAGACCTGTTAATGAGGACTGTTGTTTTCTTCTATTTATGCCTTAAGCAGAAAGCAAAAAGAAAAAGGCCTGGCAAAATCTGATGTGGGCAATGTATTGGATCCATCCTCATGTCACAATGTTTTAGGGTTTCCTGTCACATTTGCTACATGTGTCTGGGAAACATCTCTTTCTCACATATGTACTGGCAGTCTCTGAACTGAGAGAGAATTATGAGATTCAGTTTTCATTGCTCATTTTAGCCATGGGCTGGCCAAGGATGCTGATCAGGAAAAACTCAGCCACAAGCGGAAAATTCAGAACCTGTCTTAATCCCTTTCACTTAGATCTCTGCTGGGCCAGGATTTCAGTATATATTAATGAAAATAATTTGCACTCCTATTCTAGTAAATATGGGAAATGTTGGACCTAACAAATCATTCGTT
This sequence comes from Peucedramus taeniatus, assembly GCA_013400575.1. Lineage (NCBI taxonomy): Eukaryota > Metazoa > Chordata > Aves > Passeriformes > Fringillidae > Peucedramus > Peucedramus taeniatus. The sequence continues at coordinate 4,254 of WBNO01032620.1, forward strand.
CTTTCCTTTCTTTTCCACCTATTTATATTGAGTTGTAGCTTGAAAGAGTAACAAGTGCCTTTTTTTCCTAAGTACTGGGTACTTTTGATAATGCCTGGAAGCCCCCCAATATAGTTCTATTAGACAATAGACAATGTGAAACAATGTCTATTGTCTTGTGTATTGCCTGACAGAAGAAGAAACAGTTTCTGGAAAGGAAAATTGGCAAAGACAAAGCCACATAGCAATAGAAGAACAGGAATAATTGAAACCACATCTGCAGATGGATGATTCTCGTGTTTTCTCAAATGAAAAATAAATCATGCACACAGCTCTGGAGCAAACTTAAGGGACTCTAAATAGATTCCTCCAAGCTGTCCTTTCATCTAACAAAGAAAATATTTCACATGTTCTTCATTGCTTTGATGAGAAAGAATGAATGCTGGGAGTTAGCAATGCTCTGCTGTCTGTAGCAGAAGCTCATCCTCACTCTGTTGGCATGTCTACAGAAGTTGTTTCCCTTTTTGCAATTGTTAAGCCAAGGCTGAATGAACTCAAGTCCTTCATCACCATTCCAATGACAGTTTGGCCACTTATGTGGAATAGACCTTCACTTGCTCATGCATCAATATCCTATGAAACTCATGACTCCTCCAAGGCTAACACAACTCCCTATCCATGACACACTCCACTTGTTCAAGGCAAGATTAAGGCAAAATGTACTGTGGGCCATGGAGGCCTTTCCTTGCTTCTGCCTCAGACTGTGATGTTTTACTCATTTTAGTCAGGTGTTACCAAACTCATATATCCTGTGTGTGTGAAATGAAAGATGGAAATCTGAGGCAATGCCTTCGTGTTCAGTGTAAAAATTTATCCCTCCCTGCAGGTCTGTGATCACTTGTACTGTGCAAACAGTGTTCCAGCTGTTTTAGGGAGAGCATTCACCACCATCTGTGATGATGGTACAGAAACTTTTGCTTCTTTTGCATGTTGGCATAAAATACAGACATGATCTAAACTTTTTGGGAATCACTTTGTCTTTTCTCTTTTTTATCTGATTTATTTTTGTCTTCTATATCTCTGTTTCTAGTCTGATCATTATTTATTTTCCTTCCCTTCATCTTCTCTCACATGAAGCAGCACGTTTATTAGAAACGTGGAATGCAAGAAAATAGAAAGATGGAATGGAGAAATTCTGGTTGTTCTAGTCAGACAGTCCACTGAACCTACAGTTTGTCCTCTTACAGTTAAAAATTGCATTTCTCCTGTCTTGCACCTAACCCTCCAATTTGGAGCCCAGTTTCTAGGCTCAAGGCTTGGAGACCCAGTCTTACAGACTTCTGGAATGATAACAAAATTTCTAGCCAAAGTTACTTATCTTGAGGTTTTCAGGGGTCTATTTTTTTGATATTTCTTTATAGATTTTAGGAAAAGATAACATCAGAAAGTTTACTAAGGTTTAACTTTAACGTTGTAAAACAATCTTGAGGAAACACACCAAAATGAACTAGATTGGAAAATAATTTCTCGATTGTGACAAATTTGTCTTCTCAAGTGTAGATTTGAACTCAGCAGAAAATTTTCCTTTACAATTAAAATTATTGCATTTCCAGTTTCACATTCACAAAGCTGCCTGAAAATACCCAGGTGGTACTATAACTGCAGAGAACAAGGGAATTTTCAAATATAGCAGTGCCTGAATGAAGCAACTACACCATGGGGCCCAATTTTAAACATCATTTTTACTAAGTGTACAAAAGTGAAATGGAGGAGTCTCTGACAACTTTGTGACATTTTGGTGATAAAAATGCCCCTTATTTATTTGCTAAAGGTTATTTCTGACTACTTTTTCTCATAATTCTGGGTTGGGTTTTTTTTTCAAACACTTTTCTAGTTGGCTGAAATGAAAAAATGTAACAAAATTATGAGACTTTGCAAACAAAATTTTGCATAAGTTCCCAATTTCTAGAGGCAAATGTTTTGACTTACTGAGCTGACATAATGAAGAGTTAGGGTAATGTTGGAGGCCTAGTATCTGACCTCTTTATCATAATGTTTTGAGGAAGAGCCCCAGAGGGATTTTTTAAGTAGAAAAGCTTTAAATAATCGAGAGTTGCTCAGTTATGTGCTCAGTTATATTTATAACTTCAAATTCAAACAGGATATGGAAAGTAAGAGCTGTAGCACCACACCCCCCCCAATTGAAGGCCATTAACACAACCCAAGAATATACCTAGACAATCATGTTTTGCACATAGATTTCCAGGGGAATCTAAGAATCCCTCCAGGTTTAAAATACTTTAAAAATCCATGCTGCCAGATTTTGGATAGTTGCATGCATGTCTTGTTAAAGAATGATGGAAATCAGGGTGTCTCATGGGCAGAAACACAGGGCCAAGAGTTTTTGGGAGTCTTCAGTATTAGACAACATCTGTGCAAATGATACAGCCAAAAGAATGGGCAATTTCTTTAGTACTATTTTCAGATCCAAATAAACCATTATCTTCATATTATTTTCCTCATAATTTTTATATTCCTTTTTTTAGTTCGTTGTGTTTTTTTGGGTGCTTTTGGTTTTGTTTTTGGTTTTTTGAGGGATACTTAGGAACTTATCTGACAAGATTTCATGTCAAGTAAATATAAATGCAGTGTAACTTTGATGTTATATTGGAGATCTTCCTGGCATCTGCATGAATAAAGCAGAAAGGGTTTGGTTCCCAGCATGACAAATCACCAACATTTCCATTGCTCCCTTTGTAAACTGCCATAGAATACTTCTTTTTACATTCTCCAGCAGACCTATATAAATGCAGTGTAACTTTGATGTTATATTGGAGATCTTCCTGGCATCTGCATGAATAAAGCAGAAAGGGTTTGGTTCCCAGCATGACAAATCACCAACATTTCCATTGCTCCCTTTGTAAACTGCCATAGAATACTTCTTTTTACATTCTCCAGCAGACCTATATAAATGCAGTGTAACTTTGATGTTATATTGGAGATCTTCCTGGCATCTGCATGAATAAAGCAGAAAGGGTTTGGTTCCCAGCATGACAAATCACCAACATTTCCATTGCTCCCTTTGTAAACTGCCATAGAATACTTCTTTTTACATTCTCCAGCAGACCTACATGTCATAATATCAGTTTCACGTTCTTTTTCAGCTTCAAGTGTAACAGGACCTAGGCATCTTCCTGTTCATTGTTAAGAAATATTTATTATAGCAGTTTGTGGTGTTTCCCCCTGTAAAACCATCTCCATTAATAGGATCTGAAGTCGTCATGGGCTCTGTTCCAGGTACTGTGTTAGTAGCAGAAAAAATCAAGTTAGTAGCAAGCCACAGTAACTCACTGCATTGTCTATGTTTTCTGCGCTGAGTAATATGTGGAAAACCCCTAATTTTTCTTCAAAACATTTGGAAAAATATTTATTTTCAGTGAGGTTCTCACTACTTTAATTTGCCTGTGGATGTTCAGTAGAGTGTTATACCTGCAGACAATCTACTCAGCAGGGCATGGTGGGAGGTCAAGAGACAAGAGACAGAGTTAGAACAAGAGGGGTTCCAAATGGACATAAGGTTAAGGCTTTTAATTATGAGGACTGTTCAGAACTGGAAGAGATTTTGGAGGGCTTGTGCAATTTGTCTCCTGACAAGCTTTCAAGACCAGATTGGTGAAATCCCAGAGCAAGCTTGTCAGACCTCATAGGAGACCCTGCTTTGAGAAGGAACATATATAAAATAATCTCCTGATGTCCCCTCCAACCTGAAGTATTTCATGCTCTTAAGAACCGAGTTCTCTCTTCACAGAGACTGTGTCAAACAAAACAGATTGTAACTTGTTCTACCCATGTTCTGTATCTCCTCCTGAAGACAGGAAAAAGATGGCTAGGGAGAAGATTCTCAGTTCTGTCCATGGGCTTCCCTCACTAACTGTTCTTGGGCTCATACAGCAACAAGGAAACAAAAGTTGAACTAAACTTGTCTTCTTTGAAAATTAAGTAATTTCTTTTCTTCTCGTGGCTTTATGTTCTATATAACAAAATGCTAATGAAATTTAGTATTCCATACTAAAAATCTCTAACTTTTTTCTTCTAAATTTTCAGTGGCAAAACCATGGATGAAACATCACTTGCAGAAAAGTTAAACAGTGGTTAGTCACTTCTGGATTTGTTCCATGCATTTGCTTTCCTTTTAATCACTTTTTAAAAGCTCTCCTGTCCTTGCTAGATTTTGTTTTATTTATTGGCATGTTAAACTAGTCAAACAGGACTCTCACCATTGCTGACTATTTTTTTATGTGTCACAGGGTTTTTCCCAGGTCTCAAAGGTAAAATATGCACATAGGTGGCAAATACAAACAGAGAAGGGTTACTCATGTGCGTACTGAAGTTGGCAAGTGAAGAAAATGCTCAGTGGTTACAAACAAGCAATTCTCACTTCTGTGTATGTTGGGTGTGTGTTTGATGTGACCAAAATGAATAGAAATACACTAACCACATGTAACAGGGTGTTTCTGGAAAGACGAATGTCTGCCCCTTTTCCTAGCTTTTATTTTCCCTTGCTTCCCCTAGCTTTTATTGCTGAGCACAACATCATATTGTATGGAATATCCTTTTCATCAACTGGGATCAGCTGTCCCATCCCAGCTGTCCCACTTTCCCTGCCCAGTTTCTTGTGCACTCCCAACCTCCTTGGTGTTGGGGCATTGTAAGAAGAAAAGACCTTGACACAAGAACTGTTCAGCACCAGAACATCTCTGTCTTGTCAACACTCCTTTAATCACAATTTTAAAACACACCACCATACAAGCTATTGTGAAGGAGACTAACTCTATCCTAACCAAAACCAGCATATTACATTGATTTTCTGCATATATTATTGTGCAGGAAGCCTAGATGGCTAAATGACAACACAAGATAGTGTGGAAGAAATCTCCAAATTAGTTGGCACAGTAATAATATGAAACAAGAGTCCAGCTCCCAAATTTCCGACCTCATCACAGATATCTAATGAAATAATGTGAAACCCTGGAAAAATTATTTAAAGCAACCTGCGTTAAATACGCGATTATCTTATGTGCTTCTGTATCTTGTTTGCATACTCTTCATACATACTTACAGAAAATACTCTGGAAATTATCTCAACTTTCCTGTAAGTCTGAACTCTGTAATTCTCAAAATGCTTTTCAATCTGCTATGCAATTACCACTAAAAACAACGGTTCTAATAATAATGTAGAATTTTGTTTAACCATGAATGTAAGTTCAGGAGTAAAACCCTGCAAGTCCTGAGTTTAAAAAAAAGCAAATATGCTTTGCATAAACAGAAGAGACCTTGGGTACAGGTATCTTGAAAAAGTGATCGTATATGCAAAGACCTTTAAGTGGATTTCAGTGGTTAGGGACCTGCAAAGATGATAATGAAAATTGTAAATTGTATTGTAAATTTGTGATCTATCTCATTTCTGATCTTCAGCAATGTCACTCTGAATAACAAATCCATTGAAGGAGGGATATGTAGCTTTTTTCCCATTGCTGTGGATAAAAAATGATTTGTTCTTACGGGCATCACCATTTTAGTATATTACTATAGGCAGTCTGTACTACAGCAGGTGCAGTTATGTCTGTCTTAATTTCAGGGGTTTTTAACTGTGTTCTTTTACTTTTTGCTGTGGGTCCATACTGACTGTACTAGTTTTCATACCTTTTGCAAAGAGCTCAGGGCATGAGTGGAGGTACTGAGCAGACAAGTAAATTTTAGGCTTCTTTGAGTTGTAAGCTATGAGGAATATCTCAAAAGTTTGAGATTTTTTTTCTGTATTTTAGCCCCAGGAAAATATCTTTCTTTAAACTCTCATTTTCTAGCAGGCTGTGAACATCAGTTTCAGTGTTATGTTGCAATGTGATGCTGAGAAGGGAACTTATTGTTTGCAGAGCTGCAAAACCCACAAGAGCAGTGTGCAGGTCTATAATATAATGAAACTAGGAAAAGTTTTGATTGTATCTTTTCCTGTTAGGGAGTGGCCCTAAACTAAAGAGTTTTAAAAGACAAATTGGTAGTTTACCCCATACTCAAAGAACTATATGAAAGCATTTAGGGAAGGAGCTGCTGAAATAAGGAAGAAAGAGAATGACAGAAAGAGAAAACTTCTTCCTTCCTTCCTACTAAAGAAAATCTAGATATAGAAGTATTTAAAATATGAAGACAAATAAATATCTAGAGGAAGTACTGCATAGCATAGATCATCAAAATGGCTGTCAGAATCACTTATGACCAACAACATAGACACAGCTGTTGTAAACTAAAGAATCTATTTAATATTATTAATATTAAATAGTATTATTTAATATTATCAATATCTTCTGATGAGTCAATGGGAGAGATGGTAGCTCATTGTCATGGGTTGCAGTGCAAGATATAACTAAGTGTATTCTATTACCATC
>WBNO01032620.1:10682-51998 GCA_013400575.1 Peucedramus taeniatus
CCAGAGAAGAGCAGGCCCATCCATCACTGGACTTCTTCTCCAGGACCACTGCTTCAACATATGAAGCATGAGCCATAACTGATACTCCAGGAGGACTGCAGCCACCATTGCAAGTAGACTGCTGCCAACACCCTGACCAACAGGGTGTCAGGCTGTATTCTGACTTTGTCAGTGGTTTTCTTATTGCATGTATTTTGTTTCCTTTTTGTTTTCTTTTCCCTTTTCCTAATAAAATGTATTTCTGACTTGGGGTGTCCCACTGGTCTTACTTCTCAAACCAGAACACTCATAAGCAGGCACAAATAAATACAAGATTTTATTAATTTAGTATTTTATTAATTTAGCATTCAATTATATGCCTGAATCTTTGGACTCAAATCTTTGGAAAGTACTGGAGAGGTAAGGTTTTAGAATAGATCTTCCCAAGAAGATACTGAGTTCCTGACTATATAATTTTACCCTTTTCTTGTTATTGGTGATCACTTGTGCTATGGTTCACTTTTCAGAATCCATCTATGTCTTTAAATAGGTTACCTATTGTGTATTATGAGAAGGTAGTTCTGGCACTAGGTCATTTGTGTTGATGTCTCAAGAAGAGAAGCACCATGGTGGTTGCTTTTGTAGGTTTGCCAAAGCAATGCTCCTTCAGATTCTCCCAGCACCCTGTTCATCAACTCCTGATTCTGGAAAGTCAGCTTAAAAATGCTCAAATATCACTTTCAATGATTCTTGCTTTACCTGAACAGTGTTCAGTGCTATACATCAAACGATCTTGAGGGAAAAATGTTTAACAAAGACATAAATGGCAACTCCTGTTTGAAGTGAAGGAGAGGTAGAAACACATTGGTACCATATGTAAAAAGCATTTCAAAACATCCTACCCTTGCCCTTCACAGAGAATAGGAAGAGAGCACTGAGGCTGGTTGTGAAAAGGTGGTGGCTAAAGATCTTAGCACAACCAAAAAATCTGGACTGACCACATGTCTTCTTTCAGCATAGGTTCCTCCAGACCATGCGTCTGTTGAAACTATTATGCTTTAAGCCTAGGAGAGCTGCTTGGACCACCATCTGCTATTTGGTGAACCGCTCCTTCCACCAGCCCCGCCCCAGTGGGATCAGTATTTGTTACAGGTCAGTTGTTTTAGAATCGATACCCTGATATGTGTATGCAGGTTGTCTGCAGCCAATGCCAGCTGTTGACTCAATGCTATGAAGCTGACCTTTTGCACATTGACATTTATGATCCATTCCTGATTATTTCATATGTGGAATATCATACATACATAGTCTTCCCAGTGGGAGTGGGTGAGGCCCATCCCAAACACTGAGCCACAGGAGGAAGAAGCATGCCAGCATTCTCAAGCATCTCAGTATTTCCAGAATATCACGTTAGAATGAGCCAGTCTCTATTGCTTTAACAGACCAGGGCACTTTCCCCAGGAGACCAAGCAAATTAACAGGACTATAAGCCTGAAAAACGACCTAACTCTCATCTGAATTAATTGTATTCTCTTTCATGTCTGTCATAAAATAAGAGGAAGCACTGTGGACATCCATGTGCAGAAGGATCATAGATGCAGCTGCATCTGCCTTGTACCTCCTTAAAACCTATTCTTCTTATTTTGTTAGTTTTTAGTTGAAGTGCAATGAAATACATTATTTGCCCTGCTATGTCCTTGGGAACTCTAGGAAGCAAGCACTTTCTCCTCAGTTTTTGATCCATGGCCCAGACAGAACAATGCATAATATGGTGTTGCCAAGTGGCTGTCAGAGCAGCTTGACTACACCAATAGAAGAGTTGATTAGTATGTGTTGCAGATATTGTCACCTTGGAAGATTGAATTATTGATGTTTTATATTAAAATTCTTAGATTAATTTAGAACTTCTCAGAAAGAATAATTTATTCTGATACTATAGGCTGGTTGAGCCTACACAGCAGTGTTTTCTTTCCTAGTCCTGATTCTTTCCAACATACAGCCTCAGTTAATTCTTTACAATAAAAGGAGAACTTTAGCCAAACAATGCATTTGATTAAGGAGTAGGAAGGTGTTCTAAGGACAAGGTTTTCATGTATGCAGAGGGTTGATGGTAGAGTGTGCTTCTTTTGGAGCAGCAGAGAGGAAACAGTTTGCAATTATCAACTGAGCATAAAACAGTAGCAATAATAGAGGATTTTCATATGGCCCATCTCAGAGATGCTTGCTTACACCTTCACTAGTTTCTTGTCTTGGATTGTAGACTTCTCAGGTCAGGACACAACTCTTGCCAGAGTTCTCAGTGCACAATTGAGAGCTTGATTTAAATTCTGTAATTCTAGAGATAAAGTTAACCTTATTCTTAAAATCAATACTAAATGGCTCTAGGTATTACCCTAATCCTCTATGAACCAAGTATTTGTGCAATTGGTTCATTCCCATTTAGAAAGCTCTCAAAAAATCAACTTGAGTCCCAGTAATAATTTAAGAAGTGGTGTAAACATCAAATTCAGTGAATCATGATTATACACTGGCACATTGTAAAACTGAATTGTCTGTATCTGTTTTGCATGTGCATTACTGAGAAAACTCTGTATAAATGTGTATTTTATGCAAGCAGCTATAGCAAGGGCAGTTGCCTCACTGTACAACATACATCATTCCACAAACATGAAAAGACAGCTTCTTCTCTGAAGAAAGGAGAACTGCCCTGCAGTTTTCACTGAATTCTCAATGACTTTAAAAAATAGGGCCTTGGCAGTTCACAGTTTGAACCACAAATCAGTATTTGGAACATTATACAAACTTTGTATAAAGAAATACTTGAAGTGGATTGCTGTGAAACAACAGATTTAATAAAAAAAAAATTAGTGTGGACCCGTATATGACAATACAAACAATTGGTCAGCTAATGCCTATTACTGCTGCTAGAGAAGCAAACACAAGAATTGGCTCCTGATAGTTATTTTAGACACAAAGAAGCAGTCAAGATACTCTGTATTTTTATTGTCAGCAAAATATATTTCATTTAATTACAAGCAAGTGGATCAAAACTTTCATTCTTATCACATTATCATAAACTTCAGTAATATAGAAGACAGTTTGAGATTAGCACTTTCGGGGAGGGGAGGAATGTCTGCTTTGAAATCATTGCAATATTTTTAGGAGAGAGAGGAAAGACACCTTGCAACAGCAAGGAGCAGCAATACTGTTTCAGAATTTCAGGATAAAACTACACCAAAAAGCACAAAACTTGAAGCAAATCTTGAAGCAGCACATTCATGCAGAATATTACAGTGAAAGTGCTTTGCCTCTGTGCAACTGCAGTCACTGCTTTTGCTGAGTCAGACCCAGGTTGCATTGAAACAGCTCAAAGGTTATTCCAGTGCCTCCTATTACCTCATCACCTGAGACTCACATGGGTGCACTTCATGTATATATGTCCAAATGAAAGAGGGTAGGTAGTCCACATTTACGTATTAAATTTAATATTCCAAACAACTGGTGTGCCAATTACATCTGCCAAATTTCCACACCTCTAGTTTTCTTCCATAGCCATTCATCCTACAGATAAATAAAATTATTCTAAAAATGGTCTGCATCACTGATCATCAACAAAAGACTAGGGAATCAATTCACTATTGGTAAAACATTCTGCCCCCTTTTGCACAAGGTCGTTCTCCGGGGTTTGGATTTTTTTTAAATATGCAAGTCATTTTAGCAAACTAGAAGTCAAATTCTAATAGGAGCCAGTAAAAATTATTTTTTACAATGAAGGTGGTGAAATACTGGAATAGGTTTTCCAGAGAGGTGATGGATGCTCCATTTCTGGAAACATTCAAGGTCTGATTGGACAGGGCTTTGAGCAACCTGATCCAGTTGAAGATATGCCTGCTCAGTTTCTGAGCTACATGACCTTTAAAGGTCCCTTCCTCCTATGATTCTATGATTCTCTATCCTATTTACATCAGGCAATTCCAAAGTCAGAAAATCAATCACACAGTTCTGATGCTGATGTTTGCAGGGGTTCTATGCAGGAAGTTTGAAAGCTAAGTATCACAGGATGCAGTTTTAGGAAAGAAGGCCCTTGGAGAGCAGATGCCAAAATTAAAAAAAAGGCCTAGCACTGGTAACTGAGTTATGTTCTGCCTCCTGCCATGTCAGAGTGTAGTTTTAATATCTAAGATCAAATTACTCAATGTTTATAGCAACGAAGAAGAATGCAAAATCAGAACCAGGGCTTACACAACTTGTACTTCAAACTACTACTACTACTACTACTACTATTATTATTATTATTATTATTATTATTTAGTCACAAGAGGGAGTTCTTTCATTGAAATGACACTATGTGGTTCCATTGTAACTGTATTTCAGGGGTTTTTAAACTAGTAAAAATTCTACTATATTTGGGGCCAGGGATAGGATCTGGAAATCATTTAGTTCTCCTCTTCTTGCTATTGCTTATTCACTATGAAATAAAATTAATCTACAACCAGAGCAACATTTCACAGTTCTGGTTAACATACCACATTGCTCCCGTTTCCATAGATCACCAGTGAAAAGGCCAAAGATTTTGGGAAGGACTGACAGCACTTCAGTGACTGAGACCAGGCAACACTTTCAATTCAATAATATCAGTCAACTCAAAAGCATGGAGTTGAATTCCAGAGTGACATCCTTCTGTCTGTCTTCCATTGGAGGACAACAAAAAAAAAAAAANAGTAAGAGAAAGTGGGCATTTAAAAAAATACACATGATTGCAAAGATCATGATACTCATTGCAGCACCTGCAAGTGGGAAAGTGTAGGAGAGGTTTGCAGTGATATTTCAGTACAATCAGAAATCCACTGGATTCAGTTTTTTCATTGTCTACTTTGATTATCACCGGGTGATTTGGCTCAAAGTCTAGTGCTAGATAATAATCTTTAATTTCTTAAAGAACAAAGTCACTGTTACTATTACTATTGGAAGGAAATGTTAAGACCATGGATTGCTTTCTGCTTAACTTCTGCCAGTGGAATTAAACTCCACACTCCTGAGCATACAAAATAAAAAATCTGAAATGACTGTCCATTTCTCTAACATTTCTTCATTTTTCTTAAAGTGGCCTGAGGCAGATGATAAACTGACAGACTGGCACATGCCTGGAAGGGAACTGTTGATAGCTGTTCATTGGATAGTTTTAGACTTTCAGAGAGAGACAGAGTGAGCAAACACCAGTTTCTCAACTGTCTCTGCAATAGCTCTTATTCATCTATCCAACATCTCCTCACCATTCTGTCTGTGATAAATAGGAGCCCACTAGCCTTGATGGCTCAGGTATAAGTCAGAGAACTATGGTTCAGAAACCTATTTTCCACAAAAAACAAAAGAGTAGCTTTAGCTTACTTGGGAGATAAATATCTCTGCTGAAATTTCACACTGCTGAAAGTCACCTAACCAGATCATACACTTTCTCAATTGGAAAGGAAGTTCCCACTTTTGAATCCTCCCAGGAATAACAATCACATATTTTCAAATGCTTAAAGTGCATTAATGTGACAAAAAATTAAAACAAACAAAAACATCCTTCACCAACAAAAAAATCCAAACAAGCAAACCAAACCAAAACCAAAATAGTCCTGCTAAGCCGGCAATGTTGAAATTGCAGTTAATGGACACTGCCTTTCTTCAGAGGGCAAGATCTGTCAGGCCCTGAATGCCAGCTGAGTAGTTACAGTCCTTTTCAATCATCACAGTGTCAACAACTACCTTCATTCCTGAGATCATTTACAGGGTTTGTGGGGTTTGGGGGAGTTTGGGGTTTCTTTTCTGTTCTGTATCAAATTATAAATCAGAACCTCAGTAATTTTTTGCTATGAGAGCCTTGCAATTTTGTGAAACTGGGGGCGGAAGATTATACTCTATGTAACAGTCTGGTAAGAGCACTTACTGATCACTTCATCGTAAATGGATGAAATCCCATTGCAGGCTTCTTTTGATCATTTGCATAACACAGCTCAACAAGCCCACCAGCTCGGTGCAAATATCAGTGCAATTGCAGAGACACTTATAAGTAAGAGAGAAAAAATTGTATTCTTTTGTCATAGCACAGATCGCATGAACTGCTCACAAAATCTTCACCAGCAGAGTTCTCAAAGGCTGACGAATGCATGTGGCATGATGGGGAATGTATGAACAGCTGTAGAAGACAACTGTCATGGCAAAAGGGCCATTCCACATATTGCAGAGTGAAAATAGAGGCTTCTTAGACATCATAGACCTCCTCATCCATGGCAGGACCGACCTCTCCACAAAGCTGCCGGAAGGTGTTGCGCCTCAGTATCTCCCAGCCACGGTGAGAACTAGTTCTGGATGTGCTCCGTGACAATGACAGGGCAGACAGTTCCTTCTTGCATGAGGCGTCCCTGTTGGCTTCCAGCTTTTCTGAACCTTTGTCACAGTTATCCCTGTCCTGAGCCTTGAATGCCTCTGTGTACCGCATCATCTTGTGTTTGTTGGGATCAACCCTGTCTTCAATTCTGGAAGAGGATTAGAAAATATAAACTGAATTAAGTAGAAAAGTGCCAGTTTATCAACAAACCCCCCCCCCCCCCCCCAAAAAAAAAAGCCCACTGACACAGACATTCCAGAAAAATCTGCACAGAAACTGATTATAGGCAGCATGCTAGAGGCTGCTAGTACAGTAATCTCCTAGGCCTTCATCCTCATTGACTTCAGTACCTTTGTCTGTCCATGGTTTCTTGTCCCTTAACTCATTTCCCAACTGTGATTTGCCCTTTCCATTTTGCCAGCTGTAAGCAATTGGCAGACCTTGATATATGCATATATTCATATATATGCACATATTCATATAGATTTATATATTCATTTATTTTCTCTGTTCTTGACTTTCCTCCTCTGATACTCTATGGCTGCTAGCCTCAGGATGTCACTCATTTCTTGCTGAACTTTTATTTAACTGCTCCACTTCCACCAATCTTCTACATTACTTGCAGGTTGTCTCCTGAATTACTGTCCCACACATATATATAATGAACACCCATGTGATTTGACAGAACTAAATCACACCACTCTTTTCTCACAGCATCCAGTAAATAATTGGCATTCCCAATTATTCCCAGTGAATTTCTGGGACATTGCTCTTGCAATATATTTTTATATTTCATGCCTTGGACTGAAAGTGTTGCATTTGGCACCACTTTAGGTCTGCTTGTTCTGCCCAGTAAATCTGAAAATCCACAAGGCTCAGTTTGTCTACAAAACCTGCAGAAAGTCCTGTGCAGGGCCAGGAGTTGGACTTTGATGATCCTTCTGAGTCCCTTCCAACTCAGGATATTCTATGAGTCTATGATTCTATGATTCATACCGCCACCACTCCCCCTTCTGGTTTTATCAGCAAAAGATGGCACAGTTAGAAAAGGCAAATGCCCAAAATTTATTTCTTTTCTCCCCCAGCATAAATATTGATTAAAATCAGAAATAATGAGGAATTTAGTGTTATCCAAACTACAGATAGTTTTTAGTTCAGTGCCTAAACTGATATCCTGCACCTGTGCCTTTGCCACACAGTCATTTGGCACAGTCATTGCAAGGTATAACATATTTACTAGTTTCACTCGAGAAAGAAATTTGACTTTCATTATTCCTGTTCTGATTTTGAGTCATTCACAGGGCAGCTCATTGCTGTTGAATGCCTGATAGATTAATTCTGCCTCTGCCACTTCATGTATCCAAGGGACAGGGACAGCGAACTAAGCACAGCAGTGAAGTTCAGTGATACTCATTATAAGAAGTTTGAAAAAAAACCCTCAGGTCTTATAACCCATACAGTTTAAGGGGTCCATTCAACGTGACTACTGGATGAGAAAGCATCAGCTGATTTCACAAGGAAATGCACAGCAGAGATTTCTGCGGGGGGCAGTGCTTGTCTATCTATCAGACACAGACAGAAGACAGATTGGGGTCTATATTCTGTAAGGACAGCACTTCAAACACTCCCAAGACAACTGGAAAGGCTCTTTATTAACATCCATACATTGGGTTCTTCTCGTTGGATCCTTACATGCACACACTCCAAGAGAACTCACCTGAGATACCATCGGTCCCCCAGCCCAAACTCCCGCCCACAAATTCCTGAGCGAGGCCAGAGGCACCGTGGCAGTTTCCGCTCCAACATCACAGTAGTAGCAACAACCTTTGGAATGAGAAAAAAGAAAACACTCGGATGAATTAGAAAAATAAATCAGACTCTCTTTCAAAAACATTCGTTTCATGAGCACTGACCCACAGAGTACTTGATTACAGATCCTGAAGGAAAAAAACCAATTATAGAGTCTATACTCCATTTCAAATAAGGCAGTCACCAATTTAGGTCTAACTGTAACATGTTTTGAAGAACATGTAGGTGGTCTTAAAACACTGTTCCATTTCTTTCCTTTTATAACTCATGGAAAGAATTAGGGTAATTAATTGAAAGCTAGAGAAGAGGACAGTATCTATACCCACTTTAATTGTCATCAGAACTTGCCACTGTGGCCACATGACTACATTTAACCATTTATCTGACTGCTTTCTCACAGAAAAGCATAGGAAATGGATTTCCTGTTGATTAGCTATAGAACTGGTTGAATTTCTTTGCCATTTGACGATGACAGTCAGGACAATTTCTTTTAGTGGACCGAAAGACATTTCTGGCCTTCCTGTAATCATTACCTAGTATTCTATCCCCCCTCATTCAATCTCTATAATTATAATTTAACTCTCAGTTACACAGCAATGTGATTTGCAAAAAAAAAAAGATGCAACTTCAATTCTATTTAACAAGAGATTCCATGCATAGGGAGCAAACACCTAGGGAGACACAGCATGGACAAGAAAGGTTGATGGGCTTCTAGCTGCTATTTGAAATAAGGTAGGAATGCCAACCTTAACTGGATTACCTGGGCTCTCCAGAGCTCATCCTGCTCGTGGGCCACTCTCCAGTGGGTGTCACCCATCATGGCAATTAACAAGTTGAGCATAAGGAGGGTGGCAATGATGGCAAAAGCAAAGTACACCACGCTGTACATAAAGGGCAGGTCCACATCGTAGTTTGCAGGGCCATCAATGATAGTGAGGAACAGCTCAAAAGTGGTGAACAAGGACATGGGATAGTTGTAGAACTGCCCAAGGTTTTCAGGGTTCTCTGTCTGGAAGATGATGTAAAAAGCTGGAGGAGAGAAATCAGGAGAAAAAAAAGAGTTTAACAACAGGAATCACATTCCAGGAGAAATAACAAAACCCTACAAGAGATTCTGACCAAAACAATGGTCTGGGCAGGACCTGCATGTGTTTCTATGCAAGGACAAATCCCTGATTAGAATCACTGGTCTCCATGATAAAATGACCAAAAATTACTTTGATTATTTATCTATCTCTCAAAATAGTGATCTTTTCATCCTCAAGGATATAATAAAGCTATGTGTGTTAATCAAATTTTCCACAGACAAATATCATAAAAGTACTATGTTCTTAAACCTTGACTTAAAAATATATGGAATTATCTGAATTATCTTAGTTTCTATTACCCTGGAAAGAGCAAGAATAGAAAAACAAACTCATGGTTTGAGAACAGAAGTCAGTACTGGGAAAGTGACCATGCTCAGATGAATAGAAGCTAAACATCATCACCAGTTTTCCATCTATTCAGAAGTCAATCAGAGATTAAATCAAAACCCACACTCTTAATTCATACCAAAGCAGTTGGCAGGGTTAACGTGATTATTTTCTCTTTGTAGACTCACCTGATGCAAAGCCCAATATCACCACAGCCATGAGCCAGCAAAAGCGCATGAGATCTCCGAATATCATCTGTAGAGCAAAGACAGAGCCACCATGAGGCCCAGCTGTTCCACCAAGTCACAGTGCCACCCCATGTAAACCTTTTTTCCAGATTCTCAGACCATGAGTGGACTAAAGGAAACCTTCACACTAAAGAGAGAATGCGAATGTTCTAAAACGCTCTGTGTAGACAAGAACTTGTCTGTTTGACATGGATGCAAAATTAAGGAAATAGTCCTGAGGGAGAAAAAAGCATTCTTACAGTTCTCCCTATCTGCAAAGAGGTGCCAGGATAGCCTGTATTTGTTTGTGTCTCACACCTTCTGGATCATGATGGTGAAAGGTCCAAGCATCTGGAAGCCCCGTGCGAAGTACATGACGTTGCACCACCCCAGCACCAGGGCGAAGGACATGGGCACCACCTCCCCAGTTGTGCTGGTGAGGCGCATCACCATGGTCACCAGGATCATGCAAGCATATGTGATGCTGCAAGGAAGAAGAGAGCGAAAAAAAGTTCAGTAAAGGAAATACTAGTTGAGCCATTAAGAGAAATAAATCCAGAGAAAGAATACTCTAAAAAAAATTGAGAAAGTGACTCATCTGGCAAAAGAGAGCAGTGGGGAAAACTATAGATAATATATTTATTAGACTTATGTTCTGTACTTACACAATTATGTGGAAAGGCCCTCCTAGGATTGTTTGTCCAAAGTATTTTGCTGCTCCAACTCTAAGGATATCTGGAATCTAAGAGAGACATCCTATTAACTTAAGGACTCAGACAGTTTTCATAATATTACTAAATGTCGTGGCAACCACCAATATTCACAGGTTCTTAGCGCCAGCCACATCTCCTTTGATGGATCAATTTCTATGCTACTTTAAAATCAGAATGGTTGAGCCAGGTAGGCCCTTCTTGGGACGAGACAGAGATTGCCAAAAAATCTAAGAATGCTTGGGCAGATTGAGAGACTTGTCACAGAGAGGTGCCTCAACAACAAAGACAAGAAAGACCTTCTTGGGGAAGCAAAGGAGTTCGTTACAATTCACACTGTGTTGGTTGTAGCCTTGGCCCCAAAGTCCTAACTAAGCACAGGAAGAAGGACTTGTCCTTCTGGAACACACCATAGAATCAAAACTGCACACTGCACTCAAGCTGAGGTCACACCAGTGCAGAGCAGAGAGGGGACAATGACCTCCTTTGGCCAGCTGGTTACACTGTGCCTGAAGTACCCCATATAGGCAGAAAGCTGTTTACAAGACCTGTTTTATTTTCAGTTCTTCCTGTCATCATCTTTTGAGTTTTCTCAAAAAAAGCTTCAATCTTCTATTTCCTATATTTATTTTGGTAAAATCAAGTGGTGGATGGATGAGAAAGGCTCCTGTTACAAGTCCATAGAGCAACTGATCTCCAATTAAATATAAACGTTTCTGTTTATGCAGAGAAATCACTTTACCCAGCATCTTTAAACACAGGAATATTTATGGATGCTGGGGGAAGCAACATCTGGGAGTCAGCTGGACCACGGACAGTGCTAACAGGAACTGTGGATTACCCTGCAGAAAGTATTTGAGCGTACGACCAATCCTTCTAATTGCTTCTTCCATACCTGGAATCTTACTAAGACATTGCCACAGTCTCTGTCTCATCTAATAGATACTGTTGGCAATGTCTATTGCCGTAGACCTCTGTTGAAGCACTCAGACTAAGCAAATAAGCCCTACCAAGCAGTGAGCACAAACCCATGTTTGTCTAGTAAGTAAAATCTGCCTTGATGAAACTTGAAACTGTATAGCTGTTTCTCTCACCTCGAGGACCAAAATTACTATAGCTCCAATGACTGTGATCAGCTCCCCCACCAGCCTCAGCTCATCCTCATATGCCACATACGATTCCTGATAAAAAAAATTAATGAAAATTAAAATGAAATTTTAAATAAAGTGAAAGTACATTTTAAAAGAGAATGAGAGAGAAGAACGCCTATTGTTACTTATAATAAACATGAGTAGACCTGGCAATGCCAGAGAAACCAGCCCATCCCAGCAATGAAGAACAGAGCACACCTCCTATTCCTCCCTGACAAAGGTCAGCTGGGTGAAAGAAGGGAGGAGGACAGCTGCAATAGCTGAGTACTGGGCAAGGATTGGACTTTCCAGCTAAGTAGGTTAGATGGGAATTGCCCAATGGGGACTCCGACTCCTACAGTCACAATACCTGAAGCATTTTCTGGATATAGACTGTGTTGTCTCTGCTGCTGGTTCTGTTGCCTGTTCGGGGTTTTAGAGGCCGGTAGACACAGCACATGGTGAAGCAGACCATGTAGAGGATGTAGAATAAGGCTAGGAAACAGAAATAGGGACGACCATACATGTTCCACTTCAGGCTCACCAGCTCCTTCACAGGTGTTAGGTCCAAGATCTGGCGTGCCTGAGAAAGAGAGAAAGAAGGAATTATTTGCCAAAAGTGCATTGTTTTACAAACAGCATTCACAAATTTTCCTGAGAGAGTGTTAACAAACTATTCTCATCTACCCTATTCACTGAATTTACTTTGCAAAAGTAGAATGCTCTAGTGGGCATTGGATTTGCTCAGTCTGACAATAAAGAGTTCTGGAAAAAAGAAATATATCCTGCAAAGAACAGCTGTTGAGTACCAGTGGGAAGTAAAAGAAAAGCATATTAGATACTGGAATAAATTTGTCATCTGTGTAGGAACATAGAGCAGAGGTTGACAGAATATTCCTGTTAGTACAACACAAGTTTCTGTATCAGGTGTTTTAAAATAAGAAAAGTGATACATTTTTCTAAAACATATTTGTACTTGTCTGATCCTCTGTGGCTTATGTAAAAATACTGCCTCTTAGGTTTCTGCCTTATTACCTGGGTGATAATTAACTGAATTGCCTATATCAAGCCTTCAGCTTATACTAGAAGATTGACAGAGCATAAGCAAGAGACGTGTACTTTACAACTTATGAATCTGAGCCACACACTTTGTTAAATATTTCTAGACTTACTTTCTGTTGTTTTTCTCTTGTTTCTGACTAACTGTTTCTGCAGTGAGAAGAAAATGTGAGTCAAATTGTTGTGACTGGGTTACTTTAAAGAAAAAGTACTTCATGCACTCTGAATGTTTTTCTTCTCTTGCTATAATGCCCTGTTTTCTCTAAGTCAGCCAAAAATTGCTGAGTGCACAAAGTGCAAGGAATGTTTCCATAAAAGGACATGACTCTTAACAAAACTCTTGAATGGCCTATGAAATATCATAAAGGATCAAAACGGCATGAGAGAGAATCTACCTATGGGTGTTCCAGTTTCTGCAGAAGTCAGTATTCTAGAATTCTTTGCATAGGAGAGTAAATTTCATCCTCAAAGGAATAATACAAGTTTGAAGCTTACTATAATCTTCTCATAGCTTACTTCCCATGTATTTTTTTACTTTTCAACCACTTCAGGATCAGAAAATGTATCTTAGTACCTATGTGTGAATCCATTCCCCTTAATACAAGAGGAATCTGCTTCTGACTGGGGACTAAAGGTGCTTCTCTAGTCCAATATTGAACTAGGGGGGGATGATGGGATGGGGTCACACGTGGCATTCTTCTAGAGAAACAGCAAACATTTTGGGCCAAACATATCAAGTGCAAAAAAGAATTACTAGTTATGCATCAAAAAATTGCAACTGCATATATGTAACAGCATTCTGGAAAATAAATCATTATATCTCTTGATATTTGGGGACATCTTATCTTCTGAAATCAGGATTCTTGGATCTGCATGAACTATATGAATGTTTTGGGATAAGAGAGACCCAATATTCTGCTTTCTTTTTAGAATTATGGTTTAGTCTTCTAAAGTGGACAACTTCTAAGCCTGTTATATTTTTGACATGGACTGCTTTTCTCTGGATTTCCATATGTATACCCACTCACAGAAATTTAGAAGATTTCACGTAAGAGTAAATGAGAGCTCCATAGACATAGCAGCTCCATAGCAAAGCTCTCCAGAAGCACAAAATTTTGTTAGAAAGGTTTGAGTAAAATTTTGATAGGTGGGAGTAATACAGGATGGGAAGAACTGTGCTAATTGAACTGTCTTCTGATTCATTTCCGGTCCTATTAGGATTATTTAAGGTCATTACAACTGATAAGGTTGTGTACCTTGAAAGTCCTGGGGTGATCTATCAAAGCTCACCATTACACTCAGCTATTTTTGTCTTATTAATCTCTTTACAAGCTTTTGAGCCTACAGCAGAGATAATTTGCCTACTTTGTTTTGAGTCATAACCTGTCATTAAATGAAGGGAATAATAACAATGAGTGGTTTTTAAATGCACTCCAATCTAGGATTTCTGAATGTACTCCTATCTCACAGGGATATTGTGAGAGTTAATCAGTATCACAGTTACAGGAAGATACTTGCTAGAGCTACTCTACAGGTTCTTAGTGTATCTTCAGCGTGCTGAGAGAAAAGCCTTTTCTGTAGTTTGTTCATACCTAGTTCTTTCAATAACCTTCAATTTTCACACCTCAGAAGAAACTGTATATAAAGCATCAGATATAGCCAGACCATTAACAAGCCCATATACTTCATGTATCCTCTGCAGCTCATGGGACAAAGTCCTTGCTCTACGAATTGTATCAGTGAGCTTGAACCTTCAAACTCATCATTCCTTCCCTTCTATAATCACCATGGTCTGCACACAGAATGCATGCAGTGCAGTACCTCTCTCTTCTTGGTGGATACTATGAGCTCAAGGAAGGACTGATCTTCAGCCCAGGAGTCAATCTCTGTGATATCATACAGCACAGTGCTCACGGGGCCAAAGGACCAGAGATTCTGCTTCCGCTTCTGCATGAGGTATTGAAACATCTGAGGAGAAAAGAAGGGAGGCAAGGATATCAGAAGCTTTCCAGTATATAGTGTATTTGCAATGAGAACAAATAAAGTTGTTCAAAATCCTCAATTATGACATACTTTCCTTGAACTTGGTAGCTGTTGTGGTTCTCATATCTCTTGGGAGCAATTACAGCAGGTTAAAAAGTGGAAGAAATTTTTCTGACTCTCATTTGATTATTTTATTAGCTCATGCCTGACTGTTGGGGGTTGGATCTGTTTCTTTTGTGTTTGTGGAATTTTTTCCTGGTGGTTTTGCTAGGTAACTAATTGTTGGGTACTTTATGGATACTTGACTTAAACAAAGGAGGGAGCAGGTTTCTCCAGGGGAACAGCAGTGAAGGGCAGTTTGGTCCGAGGACACCGCTCAGAAAGGACTGGAGTACCAGGGGACCCTGCTTGTTTTCTCTCTCTCCACTGGATTTCTCTCCAGAGGAAGACTGAACACATTTTTCGTCACCATCGGACTTTCCTACAGGACTATTTTCACTTCCTAGAACTGCATTTACTGCTCAAGGAGGATTTCATCTGGACTGCTTTCACCACCCTGATACCCAGGGTGTCAGGTCACATCCCTGACTCTGTCAGGGCATTTTCTGAGGTTTTGTTGTTTCTTTGGTTTTGCTTGTCTCTTAGTGCTATTACATTTGTATTTGTCTTTGCTTTGTCTAATATTCCTAGTAAAGGACTGTTATTCCCACTCCCAAATCTTTGCCTGAGAGCCTCCAATTGCAAAATTATAATAATCTGAGGGAGGGGGTTTACATTCTCTATTCAAAGGGAGATTCCAGGTTTTTTTTGCCGGCAGGTACCTGTCTTTCAAACCAAGACACTGACATAAAGGATGAGTTATTTTTACTCTAGATTCTAATCAAACTACTAAAGTTACTTAACACAGTTATAGTTCCTGACAATAGACTTCAGATGAAATTACAAGCTGATTAGGAAAAACATGTTTTAATATTCTTTTACAAGACATCAGAAAAGAGGTGTGACAAGGGAAATTATCCTGTCCCTTGTGACACTACAGAAGAAACACTAACTACCTTTGTCTTTTCAGTGAGTGGAAGGATGAAGGTTTGCATTAAATGCTAAGATTTTGTCTATGAATAAATGCCTGTGGGTACCTGAAGTGGTTTCCCATGTGTCATTTTTAATGTAATGAAATCTAGACAAACAAGACAAGAATTTCTGTGAGCCTTTCAAAAAAATTACTTGGGCTAAATATGTCTGTTAATGCCTGTTTAACTCAAATGCTTCAAAAATTGGGGGAAAATATCTATTCTTTAAACACTCATTTCTTTCATCACAATAAAGAAATTTCTTATAAAGGGTTTTTGGGACCTACATAAGACTTCTGGGGAAAAAAATTTTTGTTATATCTCTCCTCCCCACTAAGAACATGCACAAACACCCTTGCTCTGAATGATGTTTTTTCAAGGTTATTTCAAGAGGTTCCAGTGTCACACAAACTCACCACAGTGTTGCCCTCAACTCCAGCCAGTTTGAATGGACTAAGGCCCTCATTGTTAGGAATCAGTTCAAGTGACCCTGATCCCTCTTTGGTCCGGTCATAGGAAAGTATCAGGCTGTACATGTGGCAGGCAAACGTCTTATTAGGTTGGAGAACCAGGATGTGAAGAACAGTGTTACCTATGAAGGAAGCAGACTGGATGAAGTATCTGGAATAGCTCAGCCCTGTGCAAAGATAGAGACTGGACTGATGGCTTTTATTTTCCTCATATCCCTCATCCCACAGCTGTTTCTAGTGAGAGAAGAATATTTGCAGGCACGGATGACAGCCTGAATTAAAATGTCCAGATCCACTCTATGCAATTTACTGAGCCCCACAGCACATACCCAGAGAATCTTGAGCTCTAATGTCAGCTCCATTTTCAATGAGCAGCTGCACAATTTCCTCATTTCCCACACAGGCAGCAAATGATAAAACATGTTCTCCTGAAATGAATGGAGAGAAACAACATTAAGGATCCAGGAGGTAGGAGAGGTTGAAGCATGCTGAGGAAAAGCTATCCAGGCTTTGAAGCCATAGGTATGAAAGGAGGAGTTTCTTAAGGCAACTTGTAAATTTCCTGCCCCACTTCTCAACCTAATCAGAAAGGTTAAAGAAGACCTGTCCCACACAACACTAAAAGGAAGAAATGTTCTTTTCAGTGGTTTACCTCCATAAGAAGGTTGACAAGTAATTTGCCGCTAGAAAGACACTAAATTACAATTTTTATATAATATATATATTTATTTGCATACATGCAAGTCTATAAAATGTGTATTGTTTATATTCAAATAACATTCACATGCTCAGAGGAAGTCTTACTCTCTGTTAAAAGCTGTATGTCTGATGACACTTGGAGATAGGAGCCTGTTTATCCACTTTAGATGGGGACTAAAGTAAGGCTGCCCCACATCCCCTCACCACTCTGCTGGTTCCCTCCCATAGCAGCAGGGGAGAAGATAAGGCTGTACCAAAATAGAAAAGGTTCTGGGAGCTGCGCCTGAAGAAGTGTCCAGTGGCCCTTGCTGTGCTGGTATTGGCTCCTCTCTTAAGCAAAGCCTTCACCAACGTGGTGTTCTGGTTGGCTGCTGCAATGTGGAGAGCTGTCTGCCCTGCAAGACAGAAACAAAACCTTGTCTCCCAAGAAAACAACTTCAGGCTGATCAGTAGCCTGCAGTTCACATGTCAGTCATGGCAAATGGACAGCAGCTAAAGGAATTGGCTTTGAGGTTAGCCCTGTTGTGCGCAAAGGGTTTTGCTAGAGATTTTCCAGAAGTTCTGTTCTACTTAAACGTTTTCATTAATTTATTAAAACTGACTTTACGAAAGGCCAAAAAACCCCAACAGGGTGCATTCTCTAGATTTTTTCCTAGGGGAAATCAAGACATACCACACTTTTCTGAGAAGCAAACAGAAAGTTGCGAGATTAACTATGCTTTCCTTCATAAGAAATGAAGATAAGTTCAAGACAAAACTCCCAAAGACTTCCTCTAATCCTTCAAACTAGGCTTTAGAAATTTTAAAACCCCATTATTATTATTTTATTGGTTTTGAGATTCAGACTGGAATTTCTGTGTACCCAACCAGAAGCATTCTTTAAAAATCTGGATGAGTCTAGCCTCTCAAGGGAGGTCAGGCAGATATCTCTTATTTTACAAATTAGTATGTCAGAAAGCAAACTGTACATATCCTTGCAATCCCTTTCCAATCCCTTGCAATTCCCTGGTTAAGGCCTCTGCATGTTTGCACATGTGTGTACTCATGTTTATATAATTCCACTCTCCAAGAAAGGTCAGAAGCCATTTGCATGTTGGTTTTGCTGTGTAACAGTTCAGCAACATATTGAACCGGGAACCATATAAACCAATTTCCCAAATGTACAAGCAGTACTTTCTCTCCCCTCCTGCAGGAATCCTGCCCATCCTCATTCCCAGTGATATTACCTTCATAAAGTTCTGATGTCATCCTCTCATTGATAAGCTCAGGAGCTGCTTCCATTAGAGCCACTGCTGCCTCCAAGTTATCATACATGGCAGCTACGTGAAGGGCAGTCTCTCCCACTGCACCTAGAAACAGTAGGACAAGCATGAGAATTGTCGAGACATTCAACTGTACAGAAAGCAGAAAAATAAAAAGCATAAATAGATTCATTGAGATAGGGAATTACAGGAGGGCTATGTCCTCCCTTGAGTAGTGCCTGGTACAGCCACACAACTGCACAGTCTCTGTCCTTCACTTCAACAAAATCTGAAAATTGAGCAGAAACTTTAGGTGTCTGTAAGTGACAGCCAACCTCAGGCATGAATGAGCACAACTAAGTCAGAAAACTCACTTTGTTGCAAAGCTGCTGACATAGAGTTAAATCATCTGAGTCTGCTGATGCAAATGTTTTAGCAAACTAACAAGCTGCTCACTGTAGGAAGCTCTTGCCTTCCACAGAAAACCATTTTTCTCAAGTAATCCCACTTACCTCTCTGATAGATATCGCATGTTCCTTCAGTGAGAAGTTTCCTAATGGCAGCAACGTTGTTCTCTTTGGCAGCCTGGAGGAGTGGGGATTCCCAGATCCTGGAGTCAAGAAAAAGTGGCTGATAAGGAACAAAGTCAAACACATGGTGCCTCTTTCCAGAGCCAGCATGGCCTTTGCTCAAGACAGTCTGTATCTTGAACATTTTCACTGAAAAATCAGCAATGCACATCTACCATCTGACATATTCGTTGAAAGCACCTCCAAAAAAAAAAAAAAAAAAAAAAAAAAAAAAAACACAGGAAAAAGCAGAACAGTGCAATTCTAAAAATACACCGAAGTTCATAATCTCTTGGCTTACTGGTGCTGAACCGTGTGGTGGCAGCAGAGTGAAAGATGGGAAACAACCAAAATGTTTCTTGTTTTTATATTCCACTTTTTGAGGCACAGAAATAGGGGATGATGGGTCACTGAAGCCCTTCTGCATGTAGACAGTTATCCCAGGAGCCAGAAGAAGCCAGTTGCTTCTTCATATGGCAAAATAAATTAGGAAAAGGTCGTTGTCTGAATTGCTCCCACAGTGGATAGAAAAGGGAAAACAAGAATTCCATCTGTGCTCTACCAACACTTCCTATAATTAAGAGACTGAACTCTGAAATGTAGTTCTTCCATATACAAAGTTATGGAGAAAAATTTGACAACTTAGCTATACTACTTTTTTCTCTAGTGCTGAGAGAACTGAGGAAATTGTTGAGAACTGAAATATGTTCATGTCCTGGGAAAGAGCATGCACTCAAACAAGCTCCAGACAGAGTGGTTCACTTATAGCTGAAGCATGTCCTTGAGTCTTCCATGAGGATCTGGATTATTTGAGTATATCTTTTGGGTTTGATGAAGAATTTATAAGTACAGCCACCAAAGTTCACTACAGCAAGGTCTTTGGAAGCAAACAACAGGTCAAGATCCTCCCCCTCTACTCAACTCTGGTGGGGCCATACCTAGAGCCCTGTTTCCAGGTCTTAGGATGTTCAGTACAGAACACAGATGGAGCTACTGGAGAGAGTTCAGCAAAAGGCAAAAGATGATCATGAGAATAGAACATCTCTCAGATGAGGAAAGGCTGAGAGAACTGTGACTGTTTAGCTTGGAAAAGAGAAGCAGGTGGTGTTCCTATCAATTTGTATAAGTACCTGAAGAGTTACCTGCAGTGTTTGCTCAGCATCCAAACAATGTTTGCCAATGTTCGAAATCATGAGTTGCCCGCACAAAATTAAAAAAAGAACAAAATCTACAAAATTGAGGTAAATATTCCTGTTATCCTTGAGTATTTTCAGGCTCATCTTTCAAATCATAAATTAGAAAGTGGTTTGGGGTGGGCTTTTGGATTTCTTGATTTTATACAAATAAAGAATTATAAGTACCCCATATTCAGGAGATAAAGATTAAAGGGGAGGAAAGGCTCTCAAACCAAAAGAAGAAAATTATGTCTCATGAGTGTTCAGTATGAAATAGAAAGAGATTCCTCTCTCCCAACAAGACAAGGTCAGTTTTAGATCTTTGTTCAAATTAAAATGTTGTGCTTTTATCTCATCCCTGCTGTTTTCTAGTACAGATGCTTATTTTGACCTTAATTATCTAGCATAGCCCAGGTCAGGCTGCAATGTGTGATGCGGAATAAGTCTAAGGATTAGAACCAGGATAACACCAGCTCTTGTTTTTCTACCAGACTCTATCTGTCCCTTTACTACAATCTAACAATTGGCAATAGTTGTCTTCAGCACTCCTCCCAAAAACCCATGTGGGACAAATACATTAGTCAAACCATACACCTGCAGATACAATAAATGCTTCCTCCTGGTGATGTTCCATGTATTCTGGCATTATTTAGTTACAAGATTTTTGATTTATGTAGGATTTATGTAAATCCTACATAAAGCAATAGATGCTTTGCATTGAATGGTAAAACTGATGTGAGGATACATTACCTGTGAATATAACTCTGTTATAAGCCACAATAAAACCCACATCAGAGAGACAGAGAATATAAATGGCCCATTGCAAAAAAATGTTTTCATATAACTCAGGCTTATTAAGTACAGGACAGTTTAACAATAAAACAACAGGAAAGCAGGCAACGTGAATTCTGTGGCTCACAGGAATATATATTTCTTGCTTTAAATTATTATTTCATGAACAACAAGATCTTGAATCAAAAAGAAATGTATATGTAAATGTAAATGTATTTAATCCACTTGAAATGTGAGCGTTCTGCTTTCCTTTATAGTGGAAAGACACTGGAGACACTTGAGAAAACAGGGAATAAAGCAAAACAAAAAATATCAGAATTATACAGATAAATAGAAATATTTTGAGTAAGTGTAAATTAATGGACACGGGCTACAAGCAATCAAAGCATAACTGAACATCATGTTTATCACTCCACAAAATGAGCACTTCCTGTCGCCAAAAACACCCCATTATCTAAGTCACTAGAAACTAAACTAGAAAACCCCTGAAGAGCACAGGAGAAATAAAAACATTCAAGATAAAAAGAACCATCCTAAACAAATCAGGGAGCCATTCTGAGATATTTTTATATGTCCTTCACACTCCTAGTTAGGGAAGTATTCCTTCGATAGCTTACTCATGCATCAGTTTCATAACTAACTAATGACAACATGATTTGATGAAGAGATTGCATCTAGGATCAAACAAACAGGAACTAAGTGAAGAGGCACTCTAAGCAAAAGTCTTAAGATTCAGTGTTAGTGAAGTCAGCTTGCCATCCCTGCCCCTATTTTGGCTAAGAAAGACTCTGTGGTTATGGAAAAGACAAGTTTCAGAGGCAGGAAGTGGGAAAGAGGTGGGGTTTCAATAGTATAAACAATGCTGCAATTAATATGTTGATGCTTTACTGGGTAGGCCTTTATCCCTCAAATGACCTCAGAAGGGAGGAAGGATTGGGCAAGAGACGACATGGGAGGACACAAACACAATTCCTTTTTCTCAAAAATTACCAAAGTTCTTGTAAACAACTAATTAAATCACCATACTGCTACAAGGAAGGCACCTAAAAAATACTGTGCTCAGCTTTTGGAAACCGAGGACAAAACTGTCAAACATTTCTTCTTATTGCAGCAACCTCGAACTGGTCTTAAAATGCCAGAGATCTCAGGCCGAAGAGCAGACCAGAAGAGGAACTCAGAAATGCTGGCAAGTATCACGGCACACGGTTCAGATGTCTCAAAGGTTTGTGAGTTACCTGTTCCTGGCATATGCTTTTACTCTCATTTAATTTTCTGTCTCATAATTGGGGAAACATTTTACTCTCATTTAAAGCATAGCATTCTAATTATCAACTAATTTTTAATACATTACAGCGATGTACATAGCGTACAAATGTCAAAAACTAGGGGAAGCAAATTTGCTAATATAAAAAACTAAATGAAGTCACCTGAATTTAGAACTTTCAAAACATTTTCAATTATTTAACTTCTGCATGTTTAACCAACTTTCTTCCTGACGGATTAAACATAGCGCGTATTTTTCATTTTACTGCTTGGGTCCCTTTGTGTGTCAAAGCAGCAGCTGGCAAAATCTGTAACTTAAGTCTCTTAACAGAGCTGCCTACAGTAGATGCTTAGCTTCCAGAAAGTACCATTATGTCACTGAACAGTGAGGCTGGCTTTCAGAAAATGATTCAACAGACATATCTAGACACCTTGAGACAATAATTCAGCACATCTAAGTTAAGCTCCTCTTCTAATCCTATTCATCCCCTTCAACAGCTATGGAGTCAAGGAATGCTAAGCTCCTGATTTACCCTGCTAAGTTAAGTTTGTAACACTAGGCAGACTGGAGGTTGCCTTTCAGGATCAGTTTAGGTTAAGCACAGCTCCATAGCAAACCAGTAATTCTGAGGGGCAAGGAGAACCACCAGAGTGGATATGCTCCTGGGTTCTTCTTGCTGAGCTAAGGAATGTGTCAGTATGGAGGCATTAGTGAGACTTGGTCAAGCATTACTATCAGCCAGCTTTCTTCACAGGTGATTCAATGATGTGCTCGGGAAGCCGTGAGCTGTTTTTCCAATACAGGTGAGGGCAAAATCAGGAACACCTGAAAATCCATTGTGAAACGAAGAGAAGATAAAATGTAGGTCAGATTCTGACGGAGAGAGTCATGTAAAACAGTTCTAAATCAGGTTAAAGATTTCACAAGCACTTTCTGCTGGTAATATGTACCCTTTTAGCTTCTTAAGCATTTATTTTGGAGTGCAGCCTGCTCATTTCACTTATAGAGAGATAGAGAATGCAAAGACTAGTAAATAAGTCCTAATTTCATTATAAAAAGAAGATTTTAGATTGCTATGATTATTCTTTCAGAACAGGGAAATCTATTAAATATGTGAACTGTCTGGACAACAACCAATCTGAAGATTCTATTTCATGGCTGAACTCACCAGAAATGCAATGAAGCATCTCCTTCTACTCTTCCCTTATCAGATTCTACAACTTCAATCATTTACTATATGGAATGTCCCCATTCTTTGCTCGAAAGTTTGCTTCCAGCTTCAAGCTTTATGCCTATAGAGGGTCAGTTTATGAGGTTCTAAAGCAGTTATTTTAACCTAAGCTATAAATTCATCATCAGGATATTATATTAGTTTTCTCTTCTTTCCCTGTTGTGTTCAGTATATCCATGCTCCAGAATGAATCATGAAATTGCCGGAGGAGATTCATCTTCTCCCTTCCTTCTGCTAGCATGTGCACGTAAATGTGAGAAAGCCTTCAGGAGAACAGAGGGCTGCTCAGAGGAAGCCAACCAGCTGAAAGAGGATCAAAGCAATCACCTAGCAAGATGCCGAAGAAGGAGTTACGGAATAATTGCACGAAGTGAAAAGGAGCCAGATAACAAGGGCTTGGACAATCGACAGGGTAAGCAAATTTCTTCAACACCAGCAACAAGACTCAGCAAGATAACTGAGACCTCTTGCTCGTGTATGTCAAAGCCCCTTCAGCTGAGAGTAAACAGAGCTTCTCTGGAAATAAATTAAACAGGTTAATAATTGCCAGTGTTACTAGACAAGAAATTGATAGGGAATTCTTATACCTTCAGATATTTAACTATCTGCCACACAAAGCAATAGAAATCTTGATTAGATATTTCCAGCAGGGCATTCTTGCTTGCATTAACATATTTTTTTTTCTGATTCTGCATCTGAGACCATCGTAAGAATAATCTCATGATAGAACTGTTTTAATGGTTTAGAAGTTCTTAGTTGTTATTTATTGTCACTGAAGCAGTCATAAAACAATTTTTTTCTCTGATGTATAACCTCATTCTGCATCAAAACTTCCAGCCCTCCTCAACAGGGATTTTCTTGCAGTTTTATTCCAGGTTGTGTTCCTTACCCTGTGTCTTAAAATTTTTTTCCAACATCTTTTTAATTTGGGGGGTGGTTCAGGGAAAAAATTTCATGTTTTCTTCTTTATAAGGAAACCTATGGTCAAGTTTAGGAAATCAAATAACTTCCTAAATCTATGAGCATCTTAGGCTGAGATTGGGTGTGTGCATTGCTGGGGAAACATGACTTCTGGAGGATCTTTACACTTGTGAAATTAGGGAGACTGTTTTCCATTATTAGTCTCAAAACTTTCATTAGGATGAAGGTGTATCAGTAGAAGAAAAGACCAGAAATGCTGCTACTGATGCTTTTGATTTTATTTTACACGCAACAGCCAATTGTTCTTGGCATCTTGACTACTCAGAAGCACTGTTGTTCAAACAAGCTATAAAGGAAGTGCTGGAACTGGAAGCTGGCATCTTTATTTCACTGTCACAATTGGGAGCAAATGACCCAATTAAGACTGACAGGCATTGTGGCTTTTAAGACAGAACAATCCTACATTAAATTGTGGGATGAAAACTCAGTAATGTTGTTTAGACAAATGAACAGCCAAACTATGGGGACATCTCATTCACTACCAGGTTGACAAAGATTTATGTAGAAGCTGAAGACTCTCCGTGTCCCTGTGTAACTCTTAAAGAATCCAGTTTACCTGCATTACGCTGAGCTGCTTCTTTATTTGTGCCACATCTGTTTCCAGGGTAAGCAAAGCACCTCGCTAATATGTCTGGGAGACTAAAGAGCCACCAAAGAATTTGGAAACCAAAGGTTTTATTGTGACATCTTTGGAATGACCATAGCTCTCTGCAAGTTATGCAAGTTGTTTCAGGCACCTCTAATGCATTACTTACTATTTATCAGAGTTATGAATACAGGCAATAGCAGGAGGAAGAATACTACATAATTGTTATACTTTTAACAGGTACTGTTACTATGTACTTACTTGTTCTAATCTACATATTGCTTATTTTTTATGAACAGTGCAATTCTCATAGGGTGGATTTTCTAAAATCACATTCTAGGAGGAATTGGTTCACATTTCCTTGGAAACTCTTGCACTGAAAATAATTTCTAGAGGATCTATTACACTGTGACAGATGTGATTCTTCGCCTGTATTGGGCCCAAATTTTCATAAGTATTCATCTTTCTGTTCTCCATCATTATGAATTATGTTGAGGTATTATGTTAATATGCTTCAGGCTGTGTAGATCCCAGAGTTTGCTTCCAAAGATGATTCTAGAGAGGGCATATGAGATGTGACCACTGTCCCTGGGACTCCACATTGAGCTACAGGCTGTTTAAAAAGGAGTCTTCAACAGAAAGAAACCAGAAGATTAAGGCCAAATAAACTCAGTCCTCTTCAATGTTAGGAGGTTGTATTGAATTTACTGATCCTGGATTCCCCTGGAGAAATATTATAGAGCGCAATATTAACCTCTTTCTGTGAATAATGCTGAGATCTACTGCTAGTAAGATTCAAAGGACTGTTTCACACAAAGAAAGAGAATGAACATGAATGCCAGGGAAGGTGACAACTACCAAAACAACCAGTTTTCAGGTATTATCACCAGTCGTCAGACAGAAAAAAAAGCTTCTCTTCTCTTCTCTTGCAGACTTTCTGTGTGTGATCAGAGAATGCCAGTTAAATAGTAACATATTTACCAATGGCTTTCAATAAGACAATAGCAGAATTTAATCACTGCTAATTACTGTATGTATTCCAATGCCATTTTCACGAGCTAAAGCCGCAACACTGCAGTTCTATACCACAAAAGGACGCAGCAAAAGCCCTTTTGGCTTACAACAGTTTTTCCACAAAAGTGGAGGTTTCATAAGAGCAGTTCCCACACACCAGTCACCAAAGAGAGTCTTCCTGCTGTGTTTTTCTATCTGTACATAACTAAAAATGAGAAAGCAATAAAACCAGTCTTCTGCAAAATGTTCTTTTTTTTTTTTTCTCCTCAAACTCTGAGCATCCCTGGGGACAAGAAAAGAAAGAGCAGGATAATAGGAGGAAGAACTGGTACAGTCCCTCTTTCACAAAAGATTTTTCACATATTGGCACCACGTAATTTGTGACCAAAGGAGGCTAATTTGTGTTAGTTGAAAGCTATGGGAAACACACAGACCTAAAATGGAAGGGAACAATCTTGTCCCCATGCAATCCTGATTTCACAGTGAGTATTGTGCACACTGCATGTGTTTTACAGAGAGCTTTATTAAGAAACACAGAAAAGTTAAGTTTGGGGCCAGCGGGGTTGCACTACAGTGATCTAAGAGAAGTTTATGCAGAAGGGTTTATATGACTAACATTTTTACTGTTTTCCTCCATCAGTATCAACACACAAGATGTTCATGGGCCTGTAGCACATGACTCATGAGGACCAATGAGCTAAGAGAAGTGGCAATCTAACAGTGGCCTATGTGAAAGGGAGCAACAAAAGGGAAGGGACCAAACCCTTCTTGGCAACAGCAGATGGTAAACAAGGGACTGGAATATCATCAAAATCTATGATTTTGGAGGTTCAGGTTGACTATTTGGGAAAAAAAAACCCATCAAACTCTTTCACTAGGAGGTTACTACAGCACTGTAACAGGTACCTAAAGATATGGTGGAATCCCTGTCCTGGGAAGCTTTCAAGACTGAGCTAGACAGAGCTTAAGCAATGTGATCTCTTGCTGACAATAATTCAGCTTCAAGTGGGAAGTTAGATGGAGATCAGCAGAGCTTCCTTCCACATCTCTTTGACTTAAAAATATGACGATAATATTATAATAATTAAAAAATACTGTATTACAATTTATTGCTTATTGGTATTAATTATTAGTCTATAATCAATATAATTAATTAGATATATTAATATGTTTAAGCTTCTAGTTTGTACTCATTTGGATCTTACAGAATCTGCTGACAACTTATTTTTCAGTTACCTGTGGAACACATCAAAATGTAAACACTTTAGCATTCCACAGAAACACTATTATTCCCCTTGTCCTTCCCATTTTAAGTGTATTTAAGTCCCACTGCTCTGAAGTAAACTGGAACAGGCTTTATTACTTGGTCAGAAGCTAGATAATGATATAATTCTTCCCCTAAATGTGTACTTTTGTCCCTCTTAATCTGCTTCTTTGCATATTTCTGTACATACATGTACATATACATATGTATAGATAGATAGATTTTGTCCCACACAGTCACTTTTTTGTCCCCACAGATGTTCAGAGTTACGCGTGGAAAGAAAAAACAGATTTTACAAGCAACTGGAAGCAATTTGTTATTTGAGTACTGCAGCATTTGTGCATGCAGAAATGACAATGAAAACCAGATCCAGCTGTATTTCCATGAGTAGTCCCACATTTCTGTGTGTGGAGGGAGCAACCCTGCACAGCAGTAACAAACAGCTTTCAGTGCTCACGTGGGAAGACATAGCCAATCTTCTGGATAATCTAAGGTCTAAGAGGAGTCACTGTACATGTTGACACCCAGGTCAGAGGTCTGAGAAAGCACAGTCTGACCCAGAAGGTGAGTTTGTTGAACTCCCAAAACGTTCAACAACATTAAGCTTTACTCCATCCCACAGCAGGAGCAACCTTTAGAGAGACAGAAAGCAAAACCCTGACAAAAAGCACCACTGTTTCAGCTGACTGCAGCCTATACCTCACACACACTCCTAATAATAATAATGTTAATGATAATGATGACAATAATAATAACGATAATAATAACAGTTAAAAACAAATCTTCATGTGTTTTCCTGTGAGCTTTACCAATGAAGCAGAAAGGACAAGAGAATACATTATTAATTTGTGACTGAAGTCCTGCACTCAGAGTAATTCAATTGCAACCTGGTAAATCTACCTGTGAAAGCAGATAAGACTGGAACTCCAGAGGCATTCCACCTTGAAAGAAGAAATCTGATAGAGAAAAGTGCTCCAGGGTTGTTTAAAGTTTATCTACTGGCAGAAAAGCCTAAGGGGGAAGAGTGAGAATCAGCTACGGGGACAGCAGCAGAAAGAAGAGAAGACAAGAAGGCTGAAGTGCACCGTACCTTTTCTGCTGGAGTAAGTAGATTTCATCCAGATGTTTATCCCAGCATTTTTTGCCTTGCAGCTTCTGACTTAGTCCATTCCATATCCGGGAATAGAAGGGATTGCTTTCCCCAAATAAAGGTACCCCCATATCACAAAGGTCCCTTTTCCTGTCTTGCCTAGCTGCCTGAAAGCCAGCAATCCCCACTTTGGCAAAAAGTCAGGCAAGGCTCACTGCAGGTCACCACTCCTCTGCCCTCAGTTACTTACAGAGGAGGCTGTCAGTCAACTGCATCAGCTGATCAAAGTACTCGTAAAAATACACAATAAAATCACTTGTTCCTAGCAGACCATACCTTGAGCTTCATCAATTACTTAGTTTCCAAAATAGCCCAACCCAAAGGTGTGTCTGATTTAGAAGTAGTTTGCCAGCAGCCTACCCCTCAAAAAGACCCTGTACAGCAACTGAAGAATTCATACAGCATCAAGGTCCTAGGCTTCTACTAATTTGATTTTGAAATCTAGGCTTTAGAAGCAATCATCCTCCTTTTGTATCTCTGAATTCTTCTGGAAAGCAACATGTAAGCAGTTTTGAAATAGACAGCTGAGCAAGTCAGGCAAAACACCTTTAAGGTGAGTGAACATGTGGGAACGTGCCCTAAAAGACACAGGGCTCTGGGAAGGTGGCAGAGAGAAGGACACACCTCCCAATTCAGCTGTCTGCAAATCCCATTATAGAAATTATCCTTACAGACTCCACCTTCTCCACGTAAAATAAAATCACCTTACTCCACAAGCTGGAAGAAGAGTTTATGTAGATTAATGTGTAAACTTTACATATTTCATTTTCATTTAGTGTTCTACAAACTAATTATTTCTTCTCATTTCTTCCAGAAAAATCTTATTTAGGAAAGGGATAAAAATTTCTATTTAACAAAACCTTTTTTTTTTTTTTTTTTTTTTTTTTTTTTTTTTAAAAAAAACTTGATTTTGGCACAGAAAAACATATTCAGGGTCAGGGGGTATTTGTCTGCAAAGCAACAGACCAAATATGAAAACGAAGAGATGAAACATCTTTTCTGTGTGAAGAAGTTAGAAGCTATGAGGGAGAAAAGAAAAAACAAGAAAAAAAAAAAGAGGAAAGAGAAGAGGAAAGGAGAAAGCTTCTAGTTTCTAATATTCTTTCCCTAAAGACTTATCCTAATATTTTTGCACCTTGAATCAACAGAAATATCCCTTCATTCCTACTCCTGCTGTAGTGGAAAAGAATTCTGTTTAGTGTGCCTGGACCTTGACAGAATCAGTATGTAAGAGAGAGAAGTGTATAAAGCAATAGGACTGAGTCATCTCTTTGAAATTCCTGGTTTGTTTAGAGCTTTCTTAGAACTACAAAACCAGGATTAACATCCAAACTTCCCTAAACTCATGATGTATCCTATCCTATAAAATCATAAATTGCCACACAATTGCTTCACAGAAAACAATGCGTTAAGGCAAACTTGAGGGATCATACGCTAAAATGTAAAATTCACTGAGCTGACCGGATCTAGAAGGAAGTGTCAGGTTAAGATGTTATAATGGGAAGAATATATTACTTGTGACTTTAAGAGGTTAGAGTTTATACCAGCCAGGTGTTTTGAGCATATTTTGTGTTTTTAATAGTTTTTTTTTTTTTTAAAGAATATCAATAATGAGTCCATCCTAACACTGTGAGGGGTGGGGGAAGCAACTCCTCTTAAAGCTGAGAAAGGTATTTTGATACAGAGGTGTTAAGTGCCTCTGACAGATGAACACAATCTCTATTTCTCCCAAGCAGAGAATACTTTCTACTGTCTCTGCAAGGAAGCCCTAGAAGAGTGGTATCAGCAGGACAAGAAAGCAGTGATTTATTCCGGCCTCCTCTTGGCAGTGCTGCCACCCTGACAGCAGCTCTCAGGCACAAGAAGTGCAGTCAGACAGCAGGTTGAGGAAGGTGTTCTTAGCTAACCATGGAGGCAATATCTGCAGCAGCCAGGGCAGTCCCAGCAGCTGCAAACCAGTGTCTCAGGTGGACTCACCACATAGTTGTGGGTGGCTCATCAGAGCTCTCATTGTGGCTTCAGACTGCAGTAAAGCTGCCTCAATAGTTTTCCTTTACCCATATGCATGAACATAAAGTCTAATACTGCCAAAGAGTGTTTTCTTGTAATTCATGGTAGAGGGTATTTTCGGCAGAAATAGAATAGGGAGATGAAAGGTAGATGAAATATGTAAGCATAGGGTAGGGACTGAAACCTCTTTAGCACATCGTGACCATACCACTTAAGCACTGCTGGGATTTCAGTCTAGCAGGCAGTAAATAGTTTTATTCAAAAACTAAGGACCTGATAAGGCCTTGCAGGTGAGGTGTGGATTGTAGGTCTATACAGTTTTGGTGTATGTGGTTTTCCACATACCTGATAGGTGCTTTTAGATCTCTGAATCCTGTTCCTCAGCTCCTGAGTCACGTTGTGACTGGCTTCTAGCCCTTTAGCTCCTGACATTGTTTTAGCTCTACTTGTTCCCTTTTCCAAGCTCCTACTGCAAAAAGTGTCTTTACCCTAGCTGCCAGTGATGCCCTTTACTTGTGTATGCCTTGACTTCTCTTGTTTCTGAAATGGGGTAATTCTGACTGATCTGATTCCTGGACTCTCTTGATTCCAGCTTGACCCCTTCTAACAAATATGACAGCAGATGTCAACATCTCCTTCCACACAAATTCTCTTCCATATCCATAGGCCGTCCCTAGCAATGTAAGCATGAATAAATGCAAAGCACAACCTGTCCAAATGTGTTTCTCACACCACAGTGTCTAACAACACAAAATTGAAACAGACCAGCAATGATGGAACGATGCTGCTTCTGTGCAGTTCAGTCACCCCGTGGCTCCAGGGTATGTATCAATATCATATATGGCCCTGTTAGCATGTACTGCCCTTTGCAAAGGACTATAGAAACTGCAAATAAGCCAGTGTGTGGAGATACTTCAACAACCAATTTCTATTTTCCCATACTGGCCATAAATAAAAGGGAGCAAAAAAATCACTTTTGTTACTGGGGATTGTTATCTTGCTGGAGACAGTACTCTGCACTTCTTTATAGTACAATGCATTCCTTTTAGGTCAGCCTTGAATTTTTAAATTTTTTTCTTTTTTTAAAGCAAATGTGAATATTTGAGTGTGAATGAGGTGATCTTTGGTGAACCTGAAATTCAAGCTAGCATTTGCCAGCAACATACTTGAAAAGGAAAAATTATAACAGGAGAATTAGAGAAAAACACTACAGGAGAATTTTTCACATAATTTCCAGTTTTGTTTTTCCCAGCCACCTTTTCAGTCCCTTCCTTCTTTTCAAAACTAAATCAACACAGCTATTACCGGGCCTACTATAAAAGTAATTTCAGTGCTAATGTAGAGACGGACGTAATTTGCACAGTACATGGATTCATTTCCTTCTGAATGTTCCTGACCCCTACATTCCATGTTCTTACAAAACTCCTGTTAACCTTCCTGGAAATTTTGAGTGCTGGAGGTATGTAAGACTAAATCCAATGTGCTTATCTGGTGACGAATCAGGATGGGAGTGCTTTTTTATTTTTAATCTTTCTGTTTTTATTTTACAGGTTTTTTAGTGGGAGGGGGAATTGCAAGAGCTACATGGTATTTTAAAGTTACTACAAAGATGTAAGTGTAATCCCAGTCTTTCACAAAATCCACAGGAATGCAAACTGAGCAGCAGGAAATGGAAAAGATAAAAGACATTGTAAAAGTAGGGAAACCTACTGAACCTAAAGAAGAAACCAAATTAGCTGGACATGGTAGATATCCCCCATTTTGATCTTATGAAAGTTTTTTTAAGGTTTCTGTTAAGCACACAAGATAATGTAATGAGTGGTAACCAGGAGAATTTACACAAAGCGGCTTTTGAAGAGAAAGGAAAGAAAGGGAAGTCAACACATTTATTATGATGAATTAAAAATCTCTTCTTCATTTACTTTACAAATTTGGCCCCCCACATCCATGTTAAGCATCTGGTAGACAGTTAAAGTAGCATAATTAGATGGTTAACACATTCAGAGCCACTGAGTAGCCAAGTTATCTTGGCTAGAGTACAGACAAGTTCTATCTGTCAGAGATAAATATTGCTCCCAAACATCTGCCTGGACAAATTTCCACACAAAGATTTGCCTGTCCTTCCAGAGCCACCGACTGCCAAATCAATTCAAAAACTCTTATCCTTCCATGTCTTTTTTGCATATAATCTCTCTGAATCACATAAATGTTCAAACCTTAAAAATAAAAACACTTTTTTTTTTTTCTCAAATTCACAAAATAATTTCACTATAAAAATTAGCTCTTAAAAATTCCAAATTTGGAAATCATAAGAGAAATTCTGTCATTTCAGCAACAGCAAAAACGAAGTGCATGGATTGCATTCCCAAGTTTACACTACCATCTTAAGAGCAAGACTGGAAGTGCAACCTACAACCAGATCAGTCTTTCAATACTTCCCCTGTTCATTTCTGATTGTACTGCAGTTCTTTGTCTGAAACCTCAACATCTAATAAAAGCTCTAAATATGTAAGTTGTGAGACAAAAGAATCAGAGCAGCAGAGGTACAGGAAAAAGCAATGACAGGGAGAGTCAGAGTAAGAGCAGAGAGAGCACCGAACAGAAAGTCAAGAATTCACCAAGTCAGCAGTAAACAGTGGTGTAGTTTCTCCATGTCTATAATGGATAACCTTCCATCTGAGAAGATTGTAATAATAACTAGGCAGCAACTGATTCATGCATTACAGATATGTTAGGGAATCCTGTTGGACTGTGATATTTCCAGTTGTTCAAGTTATAGATCTTACTTGTGTAGTATAGGAGAACAGAGATGAGAATGATTATATGGAAATGCACAGCGTTACGTACACTTTGATATCACACAGCTGAGTGGTGATACCTATCAAAAACCAAAACAAAGTAACAGAGGAAAATAACTAGATATTCCAGAAGCAGAAGACTAGTGGTGTTATCTCCACCAGTCTTCAGAAACTCTTATCTTCACAAGATCTCATCTGCTGTGTAAATATGAATTACTTCACCACCAGTAAATCACAGGTAACTCAGCAACAGACATAACTTAACAATAAACTATACCAGGGCATAAGTGTCCTTGAAGGATTTACTCTATCTTATGCAACTAATCCTGATGTGTAATACCATGAATCCATCTCCTGGCCTGGAGGAGTGCAAAATGCTAGAGGGAAGCTGGTTGTAAATAAAATACTACACTGTATTCCCTTAATTAATAGCATGGCCTTGTTGTGTGTGAATGTGTGTGTAGTAAGCCTGGTTAAGAAAGTTAAAGGGAAGTAGTCTCTACTTCTTTACTCAGATTAGCAGAAGCAAGGACAACTACTCATGGTGAGAAATGGCAGCAGAGGCACAGACTCCCTTGAAAGACGCATTCCTGAGGTCCTGGTCACTTGGATGAGGGATCTACACCCTTGACTGTTACAGAAAAGCAGCGCAAAGATCACTAGATTTTGTAAAACCTACCCCCCCCCCCCCACCCCTCAACACATGCAGCAGACTTTGTAACATTTCCAGGAAAAGCCAAAAGAGAATTGAAGACCTCTGATAACTGCAGTCATAGTGGCAATGTGAAGGAGATCTCTTAGTGAAATAGGATCACCAAGAGTATGACTAATTCCTAAAAAACCTTGATTGAGGGAGTCAGTGGGATTCTACCTCATTGGGGAAGCCTGGGCAAGGGTCCTGGATGGGTTTCTACTGTTATGATTTGAGGTACTAGCTCAAGTCAGAAAGCTTTCTGTTAATGAGTTGGGAAGCTTTTTTACTGGTGGTTTACACAGTGACCAATCCCCCAGCCTTCTGTCAAGGGAGTGTGTCCCAGGAACTCATGTACTCAATAGAAGCAGAAGCAAAATCCTTTATAAAAGGTGCACTGAGTAAATGTGAAACCAGTAATCTACTCCTGCAGATAAGGAACTGGTAGTGGGCCCTAACACAAAAATAAGTAATAAAGAAAAAGTAAAAAAAGGGCTTGGATCTCCACCTGCACTGTAGACTGACGTTTAAATAGTGACAGTGATGCCTTGAGAGGCTGCTTAGAATAGAGGCTGGACAGTTTTAAAAGAATAAAGTAGGTATTTATTCAAAGGCTTTCAAGGGATACACCTTGGGCAGTACAAGAGCCCATCCATGGCTACACCCAGGATGGACACTGGGTCCCACATTTTCACACTTTTATAAGTTTTGGTCCATTTACATGTTGGGGTTAAATGTCCAGTTACAGCTTCAGTCTATGAAGTCCCATCCTCCCAGATTTCTCTTGTCCATTCACTGTTGTTTACACTTTTTTGGGCCTGAAGCTGCAGCGGTGTCCTTTGTTCTTGGGCTGGAAAAGGATTTTTTTTTTGTGTAACTAAACTGTGAAGACAACTTGCTAACACTTTATATGAAGTTCAGAGCTATATACTAATGCAGTACAGAATCTGGAAAATATGAAAGCTAAAACTTAAGGCATCAACAGTAAGGTTATAAAATACTGAAATCAAGTAATGAGAGACTTCTCATTCAGGTTTCCTCGATGGATGTCTGGTGTCTGGGATTTAAAGGTAGCACAAGGGTGTTACCAGGAATCTCCAAACCAGCCTATAACAGAGTGGGAAAAACCATTAGCAAAAAAGAGCACCTCACTAGTTAGTTTTATTTTGTGGCCTGGAATGCCACAAGAATAGCTACGTCTTTAATTCGGCAATTGTTACGTTCTGTGTATGAGTGGGTAGACCCTGCTTTTTCAGTGGAGACTCCCCTTGATCCTAAAGATCCACAAAACCATGAAAGTATAGCTCTGGGATACATCTATGGCAATGTTAACCCCCAAATCTGTGGCCAGCAACATTTTTGCTGTTTGGAGAAAGAAAGAAGTTGGTGTAAACAGGTGCTTTGTTTTCATGCCTTATAGCATTGATTTGAGACTGGGTGTGAGTAAATTGATTCCCAATTTCATAGCTGGCATCAGGCTTAAAAGATTCTCTGAAACCTCTGAAGCATGAATACATCCTGATTTTATTGAGGTTTTTTTGGGTCTTAACCCATAGCAACTGTACCACGAAGTCAGGATAGCAGAGAGGAAATCAAACTTGGATTGTGACTGGGTTTTTTTGTGACAACAGTGACACCACTTAGTACTTGAAATGCACAGCTCTGAGGTGTCCAAAGCACCATTAGGGGAACTCCTGAATATATGCTTTGGTGTAAGAGGAAGAATTTTGAAGGTAAGTGCTGATGACAGAGGTTAAACTTTGGCCCTGACAAACGGGAAATCTGGGCCCTGTTAAATGTTTGTCTTTAAGAATATCCTGAGAGCAATTCCTGGTAGAGCCATTCAGCTGTACAACTCAGATTACAGGGCTTGCTACAAATAATGCTACAAATTCTACAGGTTGCTTGCTGCAACCCATGAAATCTCAGAGCAGACTGAAAATCCTTAGTTTTATTTCTCTGCCCCACTTTGGTCAGGTCCCTGAGTGTACTAAAAGGCTTTAATGGTCCTGACCAGCATTATCTGATATCTCCAGCCTCATACTCATCACCTCAAAGTCTGTATGGTCTCTCATATAGCCTAGATTTTCAGGTTTTCTCTTACATTCCCTAGAGTTTCCTTCCCCCTGCCTCCTCTGCTTTGGTCCATCCCCAAATCTTGTCAAGGGTGGAGTGAATTTCTGCCCCACTCATCCCCTGTTGCCTCTCAAGCCCACCTAGCCTTTAGGAACCTCATAGGCACTCTGAATTCTGCTACTCAGCCCAAATTTTCCCATGCTTTCTTCTCTTTCTCAATAATCTGTCCTTGGTTTTGTGTCCCCTGAAGTAGTCTTATGGAAACCCACAACAACTAATCCACTCTACTTAGAGTCCTTTCTGACTCCAGAAGCCTGAGGGATGTGAGGACACTTTTGCTGGGAGGCGACTCTTACTGTCGTGCTCCTGAGTGTACTAATGGGTTTTCATGGCCCTGACCATTCAAACCAAGAGCCTTCAAAAAAGCTATACACACGCACACAGACACACACAGACACACACAGACACACACACACGCACTCTCATATGATTGCCCAGAAGCATTGAAGCCATGTTTAAGGTCTGTCTTGTGTCTTCAGTTCCTGCCTGCAGCTGTGCTTGGCCATGGGCTCCATGACTTCTAGCTTGACTTCACACTTGCCTTGTCAATGTGGATATTATGTACTTTATGATAAGCAGGCCTTGTCACCATCACTGGAGATCATTCTGATCAATGGATTCATTTCCTGGCTTGATCTTAGACCTGCCTCACCACCATGAAATTTCTTGAAAATCTAGCCTCTTGCTTGAGCG
The DNA here is from genome assembly GCA_013400575.1 of Peucedramus taeniatus. Classification (NCBI taxonomy): domain Eukaryota; kingdom Metazoa; phylum Chordata; class Aves; order Passeriformes; family Fringillidae; genus Peucedramus; species Peucedramus taeniatus. The sequence goes on from WBNO01032620.1 coordinate 47,202, forward strand.
ACCATCTCCAGGTCTGCCTACTCAACTTGCTCAAATAATGTGTGACTGTATCCCAAATGTGAGGCCCCTGTCCTGTCGGCTGTAAAGTCAGGCTCTGTCTCATCTATTAGGGTGCAGCCAGCCCTTGCTGCTTCCCAACACTTCCCTCACAATTTAAGAGGGAAGTGTACTTACTACTCTTCTCTTATTACTTTGCACTTATTACTCTTCGAAGTGCAGTCTTGAAGATTGTCCCAGTGAAGTCTTAACCTGTTGTGAAAGTTTTGGCAGTAGCAGAAGGTCATGGGCAGATGTTAGATCTGAGTGGTTGTTCTGCAAAATTAACTTGGAGAATCCATTGGTCCTAAAGCAGAAACAAGTATCTCTGCCTATGTGAACTTGTTGCTTTCAACATTAGAAAAGGAATAATCAATGAAAAGTGTAGATTCCACTTATAGTATCTGAAGAGCTGCATAAAGAATTTTTTCTGGTAGAGAAGTGACAGAGAAGACAGTGGTTTATTGCACTAGCTATTAGAAGACCTTTGATTAGGTGAGTTTATCAGAGCTAGATCCCAAGCCAACAGAGTTTAAAATGGTCTCCTCTGAGACAAAGCACAAAAGCTAGATATGTTCTTCTCAAAGGGAATATCCTCATATCTTCAACATGTTTGTTGCTGGGAAGGAACACTTACTGTTATGTAATGGCCCATTCAGAAGTATTTGTCTATTAATCAGCTTTGGTTAGCTAAGCCAGGCAAGGTTCAGGTTACTGTGCTACAGTGTGAGTAATTCTGCTCTTTTTATGCAGATATGGTCTTGCAATAGTTAAAAAAGGTACTCAAGGGCTGCAGAACTCATTGCCCTGAGCTTCTGGGAAAAGGACTGTTATACACCTCATGGAAAATTTTATGGCAGAAATTGGAGTGTTGTACGCAAAGGAAAACTGATCCAGGGAGATGGCAATGAACTAAACTTAAAATAAAATTTTATAAGCACTGAGAAAGGAAATAACCAATCTCCTGTAAGATGGAATTAGTTGGGTTTTATTTAATGGATTTATTAAAGTAACTACTAGAACTAAAATAATATATTTGTTTATTTTTTACTTATTAGTAATTTGTTATGCTCCCTTTTACTTCTGCTGGAAAACTTGATGGTTGGGATCTTTTTGTTTGAATTTTTGTTTTTCCTCAGATTCTGTTGTATTCACCTTGTTGAATAATGCAGGATTCTTCTTCAGATGCATGTTATCTGATTAGAGTTTATCAGCTAATGAATTTTGAGCTTGATATAACATGACATCCAAAGAGCTACAAGAGCTGTATTTGCATTAATGAATTTTACCCTCATCTCCACCAAGAAAGTGAGAAAAATTGTACTTCACCACAGAGGTATGTTCTAACCACACAATTAAAGACAGATGAATGATCAAAATTAATCACACACTTCCCCCTGAGAAAGTTGGATATACCAGAAAGCTGTCCCCTGAAACAGATGTGCACTGATTAAAACTGAGTACAGAACAAAATTATCCTGAGAAGTCAGGTCCTTGGCCACTTGTATGTACTCCAGGCATAGCTGAATTTTTCTGTTGTGAAGACTGTCCTAGAGATTTTGAAGTGCACATTTGCAGTGACAACTAACTGTTTTCTTAAGTGGAAAGAAGTTGCATTGACTTACATAACCCTGAATAGGACTCACATTTAGAAAACAAACTATTGGAGCAAGTGTTCTATCTTCATGAGAGAATCTGAGAATAAGATTTGAAATAAAAAGCTACCATTCCCTTTGCAAGTATGATTCATGACTTTTACAGACAGAGGCTCATTTATAGCCTCCCTAAAGTCTCTTACTATCATTGGCCATGGACCAAGCAATTAAATATGTTTAAATACTCCTTAAACTGCCTCTTAACCAAGATTTTTTTTATTTGTTTTGATGATCCAAAATGACACCTTTCCCTTGAACAACCAACAAAAATATCACTCGTGCTGCTTGAAGGCAGTATAGGTGGTGTGACACAAAGATCACAACAAGGCACCACAAATTTGGTATCATAAAACAGCAGCAGAAGGTGAGTCAGCAGTAATACCATTTCTCCTTGATTCAGCCCTTATGTCCCAGTGTGGAAGTGTGGTCAGTGGGCATCCAGTGGGAATTGAATAGCAAATATAGATGCGTATTTTATCGTAGTTATTCCTAACAGTCTCCATAGTGTCTTCCCTAGTTTTTAACCTATTTATCTGTGAAACACAACAAGAGCTGGTGGTGTGGAAGCTTTGACATGTCTCTGTGCCCTGCGTGTTAATTAGCAGAGACTGACTGACCTCTACTGGATTAATCTGAGTTCCTTCACACTGTTGATGGTATCACAAATGCATTCAAAGTACAGAGGGCACCTTTAGTAAATTGATGACCCCAGAGTGTGGGGAATGCTCACTATACTGGAAGGCAGGGCTGCCATTCAGAGACTACTTGATAAAACAAAGTAGAGTCCAAGAGGGATCTCATGGGGCTCAACAAAGACAAAAAACTCAGTCCTGAATCTAGAGTAGGAAAACTACAGGGTAGGGAAAGATCGGCTGGGAACCATCTCTGCAGAAAAGAGTCTGCAAGTTGAACATAAGCCAGCAAGGTGTCCTTCCATCAATGAAGGTCAACCACATGCTAGACTGCATTAGAAATACTGTAGGCAGTACTTCAAGAGAAATTATTTTTCCCTTCCATTTCAGAGGTGTTAAGCTGCATTTAATAAGAGACTGAATCCAGGGTTGGGCTCCCCATCCCCACACTGGCAGACAGGAGCACGTCAAACAGAGGGTCAAAACACTGTTTAAGGGGAGACTGAGGGGGCTGCTTTTGTTTATCATGGAGATTGCTTAAGGGGAGGGGAGGGGGAGAGAAGGGAAGGTACAGGACTAATTGCTGTGTCCAACAGGGTCCCAGAGGTGATAGAACCAGACTCTTCTAAGAGGTACCAAGGAAAAAAATCAACAACTTTCAAACACTGCAGTGAGGGTGGTTCAGCAATACAATAGGTTGTCAAGTGAGGCTGTGACACCTCCGTTCTTTGAGCTTTTCAAAACTCAGTTGAACAAGACTCTGAGCAAGCTCATCCAGTTCTTATGTCAGCATTGCTTTGAGCAAGGAGAGACTACAGCCTTTTTAAAGGCTATGAATGTATAGAAGTACTTCTAAAAACTAAAATTTTGGCAACTCTTTAAAATTTATTTTATTAAGATATGAATGTTCTGTATCTAATCATTACTTATTCACTGATGTTAGTGCCTGTTAGAGCCATACAGTCATCAAAATTACAATGTCGTCATCTCCTACAAACATTAGCCAAAGCAGTTACTGAAGTTGACCAACTATCCAAAAAACGTGACTCTGTCCTGCAGGGATTTTTGTGTGAACCAGCTCTGCACAGCAGAATCCTCTGTGAACCAGCTTTCTTCTTAACCTGAATTCTCTTGAAACCTCCACAATCTTTGTGTTTATAGTTGGGAAGAATCTACGTCTCATCTGCCCCTCCTGATTTCAGAGTCAAGTTCCTGGATGTTTAAGGCAATCTGTCTCCAAATAAATGAAATGGTGGCATCACTTGGAGTGGGACTGTCACAAATACTATGTCAGATCAACTGAAGCCCTTAAGAACGCCATTTCCTATTCATACAGCAGAGTAACAAGCATTAGTGCTCAAGTCCTTGCCCATCTTCTGATTTGAAGTCAGCAAGATCAGAGGTCTTTAGAACTGCTGTAAGAACACTATATCTGGGTGACCTTCATCCAAACCCTGGGGAAAAGACCACAAAGTATTTTTCCACCTGAACATCTCCTGTGCACCCACGGCATTTTTCCATAATTTGCCATTTGGAGTCACCAAGTTTATTGAAAAAGAAAATATAACCGAATACACTTATTCCATTTGGCTTCTCCTGTTTTGAATTACCAAGGAAAATTGTTATGCCTTAAAGCCTTCATTGCATCTTAATTTTTCTCTGACGTCAACTATAAACATTGACTCCCAATCTATTTTCATGTGATGCCATATACAAACTTCAGTTGAAAACTGATTATCCCTATCACAGACCAGATCATAAGTTTAGTGTTTTGGCTCAAGTTTTCAAAAAGTGGCATGTCACCTCTTGCTCTTTTCTTATTTAGCCTACGTGGTGTTTTAAATCATTCCTCATTTGGAAATTTCCTAACTCTTTTGAGATATTTTCATTTCTACTATTCAGTAATAAAACTCTGATATCCATTTCTTTTTCAGGAATAATGTGCTCAGAACTTAGAGTATGGGAAGCACCCACATCAATACCCTAATGCTTACAAAACCTGTCAGACTTACTTTGCCAACCCATATACACAGTTCACAAAACTCTGCCAGCTTGCAGACCCATGAGTGCTCTGCAGCTGTGCAATTATTCCATGAACACTTTTAACTCCAAAACATTTCTGGTTAAAAGCGCCTTTGACAAGGTTACATTTTTGTCACGGAGAATTTAGGAATAATAAACTGGAAGAAAAAAGCTACTGACAATATAAATTTAAACTGTATTCCTAAATTTCTTCTCAGAACTGGCAATTCCTCCAGGTATGGCAGCTATGTCTGACACTACCTGTACTGATTTCTTTGCCATGGTATGATGAACACAAACTCTTGTCTGCATTTTTAGTTTGCATAGTGCCATAAAATGAGTGTTAAAGATATCTTAGTGATGACTTTAAACTAGGGCAATCATTCAGCTTCTCTTACTTTGTTGCATTACCTGTGGGAGATAAACTTTGTAACAATAAACAGAGCAATTAT
>WBNO01032620.1:57645-226355 GCA_013400575.1 Peucedramus taeniatus
TGAAAGTAATTATAAATTTAATTCTTTCAACCTTTTTTTCTCTATTGTGTGGAATGCATACAAACTGAAATTTTCACACATACTTGCATTCACACATGCAAAACAGAGAACAGCCAGAGAAATATGTATACAAGGTCTGAGATGGTCAGATAAATATTCTATTACTGTCAGCCACACTGAGAAAAAAAAAAACAGTAGTCAGTCTGGTTCTCCATATTTATTTTTCTTTTAAAAAATTTTTGCAGTTTGATTTTAAGAACTCTTCAGAGATGGAGTGGTGTTTAAAGAGTAGTGCTTACATTGTTTTTTTTTAAAAGCTTAAATGTTTCTTTCTAAAGCTTAAATCTTCTCATTTTGCATCTCACCCTTTTCCTATTTTACTTATATATACTTTGCTAGGAAACATATATAACCACAAACAAAGCAAAACAGGAGTCAGAACTCTCTGTACTCGAGCAAGGATTGCATAGTCACTGTTTCTTTTCAAGGCCATGGCTTCTTTTGAATTTGGAGTGTCCATCACTCAGTAAAGGGCAGTCCAGCCTTCCTCTGTCCCGCCCCAATCCTTTGTTTCTGCTGGCTCACTGCAGAGTAGCATTTGTGTGACTGCACAGTTAACTGCATTGAAAACACCCAATAGAAAAGTGATCTAATAAAACCCGTATTTAAAATGGTTTTGTCACCTAATACACCCAATTAACTGAGCTACACCAGCACTAGTGTCAGCAAAGATATAGGAGCAAGCATCTAGTGGCAGGAACCCTTGCTGAGGCAGGAGTTTGAGCTTATGCCAGAATGAATAAGCCATCATGACCTCAGTCATAGTAAGAGTTTTCGCATCTATTTACTTACCTACTTCAGTGAAATAAAGAATTTCAGAGGTGCAGGTGAGGACTTGAAAGTATCCCACACTCCCTGTGAGGAATGCAGAGCACCTTTGAAATACAATCTTATGCTGATTTGGGTACAGATTACTTTAGATGCAGAGATCTCTGTAGGGAACATGCCCCTTGAAGTTGCTTTGCTAATTGCTCTGTAGGACTGAAAATTCCACGTTCCAGTCCCACTCCCACTCCCTCTTACCCTTTCTGATGCAGATCTGTTGAAGCTTCTGTCCTACTCTTGTGTTAGAGTATATACCTCCTGATACCCAGTGTATTGGACTGTGTATTATTACAGCACTCAGTAGAGGTCAGTAGAGAAGAAATTTACTTTGCAGCCAAACACATTATTTATTTGTTGAATGTAACATTCAACAATTCCACTCAATGGGCATTTCTGAAAAATTTATCTTGTAACCTCCTGAAGTATATTTCTAATGAGCACTTTCTGGGCTGAATGTAAAATCTTTTCAAGACAAGCAGGAAAAAAGATTGCTGAATGTCTTGGACAGCAAGCTGAAGCTGACCTAAGACCTGGTGTAGAAATCTCAAATGCCTATAAATCAGAATATATATATCCTTGCATGTGTTTAAGTCTGTAGTAACCATCATAGGCCCAGGATAATTATTATCTTGATTTGATGAGCTAGTTCCCCGACCTAGCTTTTGGGCATCTAGAAAAGAAATGTGAAGAGCTTGAATGAAAGGACCATTGCTAATAGTAGAAAAGGGAAAAAACCCCACAAACAAGAAATGACAAGCACCCCCCAAGACCAACAAAACAAAACCTCCAAACAAAACCAACCCAAACAAGAATCAACACAAAACCAAACAAAATGAAGTGAAATCCAAGGGATCTTAACATAAATCTCTATGTAAATTTCAGGAGTGTGAAAGAAATTTGGTACAGCAAATAATAGTTGAGTTTAAATGTGAGTTTGAAAATAACTAGAAAAATGTTTTCTACGCTACATGGTGAAAGAGTTCTAAAATGCAATCTGGACAGAGGTTTAACTAGAGTGGGCAATTTGGTCTGGCAAAGTCAATGACAAGGGTCAATAAGACAAGGGATTGGTTTTTTCTCAGTAGAATAGGGTGCTTTGCAAGGTGAGTTGTTTCTACATTAATGTTGTTAGATCACCATCTAGAGGTCATTTAAAACATAGGCTTGTCATTCGACTGGATTTTTTTTTAAAAAATTATTTCTGTTTATGAAGGCTGTTTGAGCCAAACAGCACAAATTACTAATAATTGCTTAAGCATTGAAGTGGGAAATTCATTACATTTTCCACTCCACTTCTACCAGTTTTATAGAACACTTCTTGTTCAGTTTCAGTTAGTTGTTAGCTACAGAAATATTCAAGATTGTGATTTTTTCACATTAGGTAGGGTCCCTTTTGTTCTCTTTTTTACCTTTTAGCAGACACATACTTTTTTTTCAATTATTCATAAAAGCTTTCACTCTCTTTCCTTGATTTGGAGTCTTCTTAGCTACATAGGGTGAAAGCCCACAGTGTTTCTGCCTTACAGCATGCAACACCTTTGTATGGCAGATGGTGTCATGATGTCACAATGTGCTCCAAACAAGACCATGGTAGTAGTTATGTCCAGACTCCATTACCTGAAAAGCAGCAAGGATCAAAAGTGTCTTGTGCTAGACACCAAAACAGGATGGGGGTTAATGCAACCCTGATAATTTTCCTGGGATTTGCCCTCTATCTGATGAGTTTGTTCCCAGCCACTTACTGCTCAGTACCAGTGAAAAGTCGGAGCATGATTCGCACTGCCAAGAATGAACAGGAAGAGGAAAGCAGTCCAACAGCAGGTGAGAGGATGGGCTGAATTGAGAGGATGAGAAGTAAGGGTCTTGGAGAGCAGCTGAGGGCAGGAAATGAGATTAGGTGTGGACACAGAAGAAAAAATAATTATTTTTGTAAAAAGAAAATCAGAGGAGGAACAACAAGATATATGTTAAGGGGAAGTGGAAGTCAGATAATCCCTAAGGAATAGGGAGCCTGCAAAGGAGTGGGATAGCAAGGCCATCCCACAGGCCTAAAGAGGACAGGCCTGAGGATGGCAATCAGGGTCGGACAAGAGGTCACCAGGGAGCTCCATGATGTTGAGACAAGTCCAAGTTCAAGGAGGAATACCAGTCAGTGTGAGGACCAAACCTAGTGATGGTGACCAGGGTCAGACACAGTCCAGTGACAGCCCAACCCTACTCTTACACGGGGCAGAGGACATGAGGGACACACAAGTTCAGACCAGTCACAGAGGTTAAGGCCTCTGAGATCACCCGCAGCCCTGACTGCAGCCTCCTGTATCAGCTGTGCCTTCACACCTTGCAGAGATCTGAAAGGAAAGGTCCAGGACACCCCTGGGGACCAGGGTGAAATAATGAAAGAAGATAGAGTCAGACACAGTCCCATGACTACCAAGCAAGTCTGTAGTGACAAGGCACATTCAGGGTCAAACAAGGAGGTAAATTTGCAGGTCAGGATCCACAATAGCAGGGTCCAGGCACAGCTGTGATAGAGATGGAGCTGGAGATAAGTATATTTGCAGTAGACCACAAACAGAGACCTGAGACCCATACCTGAGCTTAAATGCAGCTCTTGGACCCATGGAAGTCAGGTAAAGGCTCCAGTCAAGGCTTTTAAGAGCTATTACAGCCTACTGCTGTAGTCATAGCCCTGAAAAGATAAAAGAATGTATCTGGGGTAACTTTTGTAGTTGAAGATACAGGAAAGGAGAAAAACATGAGATGCAAAGTGGAGTGAGGAAAAAGCTAGTACTAAAAGAAAATATTTCAAAGTCAGAATTACAGAAACAAGAAAAGGACAAAAGAAGAAGAGAGAGGAAAGAGTTATGAGTGAAAAGCTGCTTGGGATGGAGGAAATTGACATACAGTGAAGGTGAAGTTGAAAGTTTGAAAGTTTAGAAAGCAAGGAGAATAAAACAGGAGGGACACAAAGGTAAAAAGGCTTCAAGTATGAAAGAAGTGAAGAAGAAGAAAGCATATGTTGTTCCCTTTTTCCCTCATTTACAGGCTGGGAGGAAATGGAGGAGTCATTTGTGGCCTCATCAACAGGGGAAGGAATGGAGGTGATCGATATGGTGGAGCCTGAGGGCTCAAAGACACTGAGCAGTTCAGCAGTGAAGGATCTGCTCTTGGATGATGCTCTTCTCCTCAGGATTGGTTTTTGGGTTTTTTTTTCATGCATGACCTAGAGCTTGAAATATTTTCTGTGATCATTAATGATGACAATTTGAACATCTACCTGTGTTTCATGATCACCTACTGGACAATACAACTATTCTTCACCAACCACATCCCAGGAAGCTGAACTAGAACACTGAAGACAAGGACAAGGACCCTGAGCACATACTGAAAGTGTTTTTCTTTCTTCTTGAGAAACACAATAAATTCTCAGTAATTTTTTCTAAGCTAGCCTTCCTTTATTGTACTTCCCATATGTTCTTTGTATAAAAACATCATAAGAATTAATTCAACTCACCAATTTCACCAGTGACCCTGTCTTTTAAACAGAATATTATTAAATTCAACATATATCGAAAGAACAAGAAAAAATAAAGCATATTCCAGGGAACTGTACCTACCCTGAACTACACTTAACCAGACAGATACAAGAAAAGTTAGACCCCTCAAAGTGCCTATTGTCAGTAACTTTTGCTTTTTTTAAACACAATAAACACAGAAGCCAAGTAGTCTCAGAACACTGAAATAATGTGTATATTACACACTTAGTGTTATGAAATGCTATTTGCTATTAGCATCTTAAAAAAAACCTGTCTGGACATGCTACTAGGAGAAAATAATTGAATGAGTGAAGGGAAGAAGGAGTATATACTGTTTAAATGATAATGATAAGTACAAGGCTAATTTAGTTATTTTTATGATAGTAAATAAAGGAAACTATTTTGAAGTATTCTTATTTATTACTTGTGAAGTTCAGCTAAGACCATCAGTCAAACTGTGAACAGTACAAATACAGAAAAAAGATACAGGCCTGATGATAAAGTGTTTACAATCAAAGTAATTTTTTTTTTTTTCAGAAGCAAACACTTTATTACTATTTTTGTTAGTTAATGAAAACAAAATCTCTGAACAGTCCATTCTTGGGAAACATTTTGCTGTATTCGTCAGTACTTGAAAAGGATTAACACAGTTATTTTTAAAATGCTTACATTGATAAGGTATGTTTCCACTTGCCATCATCTATTCCATAAACAATCCCCAGGCAGCCAATATAATTAGTAAAATAAAAATGTTCCCATAAACAAGAACAGTTTGAAGAGTATGCAAAAGATATAAGTATTTTGTATACTTATTAACATCAATAAATTTTAGAACATTGGTATAAATTTTCTAATTATGAGACGCTGAATAGAAAAGTAGAAAAAATAGATGTAATTATTACATTGCTCTTAAGAATGTACTTTCAGCACTTCTGCTACCCCAAATCATGTTTCTTACTCTGCTTTTGCTTTTGCTCTACAGCAAATACCAAAAATTCAATTTCAAGTAGAAATTGACAGCTCTATGTCTCTGCTTGGATGGTAAATATTTACAAATGTAGGGAGAGATCCAGGTTCAGGATGCAGAGATGCTCTTGGAATTCTAGCTGTTCAACCTTCAGAAACTTCTAGAAACCTTTGTTACTCTCCCATACTACATCCTCTAGCATATCCTCAACCCTAGACACTTAAAAAAAGAGGATCTTGTTGGAAAAGAAAGAGAATCTGTTCTTAGCTCCCCAGTTACCCTCCCATTAATGGGGGTGCTTTCCTCTTTCCTCTTATGTCTGAGTTTTGCTGATGAAACAAAAACAGAGCAGAGAAGGCCTCCAGTATACTTCATTATTGTCACCTTTCAGCCACAAGTTGTAGCCACTGAGCGTTTCCTAGCACCTGTCTCCATTTATTAGCAAAAGAAGAGAAGAGGATTCTTCCCTCTCTTGTAAGTTACATGTGGTTTGCACAGTAACCCACAGGATTTCCCCAAGAGCTATTGTAAGATATGAACAAGTCTTACAGCTCCAGTTTATTGACTTGCCCTTTTAACAGGACTGTAAGTCTGCTGGAGCAGACACGTAAATGCTCTAAACAGAGGGACTAATAATGTAGTATTATTACAGAAAGAACAGTCTTTCTGTTCACAATTCCTCACAAGCTGTTGCCTACTAGAAACTGGCCAGTCACCTTGCTGCCCTGGGACTTGTCACACATCCGGGACAGAGCACTGAGAACCATGGAGGAGATCCCCTCCTTATGAGATCAGTTTAAGAATTTCCCTGCCATCAAATGCTGAGGGAAGGATAACAAGAAAAGGAAGGCAAAGGAGTGAATAAGAGGACCATGTCACCCTAGAGGCCTTGAGAAGATGATCATATTTTCATGTGTCAGGCCTTCCTCTCCCTGGGATCACATCTCTCTTCCTCCTCTTCCATGTGCATTACCAGATGTGGCATTTGTTGTGTGGGTTCATTGGGGTTCCACTGGGACACTGGAAGATCTTGGAAAAGTCCTGGCTATTGCTGACAGGCCCAGAGACACGAAGTGGCAAGGGACTATGTGGATCTGTGTTCAGGGAAGACTGGAGCTTCTCTGGATCCTGGTGTCCACACATTGCCTGAAGGGAAGCAAAACAGAAAAGTCAGTTTGGCTGAAAGTCCTCATGTGAACAAGACTTAGGGCTCCTCATGCCTCTGCACATGTCAGAGGGCGCTGGAGAAAACAAGGAAATGTGCATAGATGGCTGACAACAAGATTTTCTTTGGATTGTTTTCCCTTTCCTTAAACTTCTCTGTTCCCATTTTACACTCTGACAAGTCATCTGCACTTTTTCTATGCTGTATAGTCCAGAACACAGAAAATTTAGGCCACCCTGGCTAAATTTTGCAACCTTGGCTAGGTTCATGCAACCTTGAACTCTGTCTTAAAAAGTGGTAAAGATGTCTCAGTGCCTAGGTTCAGCTTCTTAAGTGAAATCATCAAGTGCTCATCAACAAAGGAGAACACTTACACAAAATTCCATTACTACTCTAGAGACTCGGGGAGGATTATATGACTTTACTGGTGTTAAACTGGCAATCCAAGTCTTCATTCTCATGATTTCAGGCCTTCTTTATCAACAAATGATGCAGTAGCTGCCATCTAGCCTCTAAAATGCAAATCTTGCCACCAAGACCCAATAAGCTGTTTTTTTCATGCACTGCTCTGACTTAATAAAACTTCTACCTTTGCACAATTACATGACTTATAAGGAAGTGATTTTTTGAGCACAGAAATTCAACCATCTATCATGAGGAACTTGGCAGCACAGCTATGCATAGCTGCACAATTTACTGCAGCTTCCCACAGAAACAGCAAACAATGCGTGCATGTACTTCTAGTTCTTTGTCTCTAAGTAACATTTGAAATGCTTTTTTCTACTATCAATCAGAGTGACGTGACATCCAGCTATGCACCATGACAGAGAAGTGAATGAAGGAAGGGAGGGACAGATACATGACTTTTACAGTTAGATTTCACTTTCCATGTGTAAGATTGCTCAAAACAGCAAAAAAGTATTGAGGCTGGCAATGAAGCCTGCTTTCCCTGACACAGTTGGCCTGCTACAACTTAATTTTGGTGGATTTCAGTGCTTTGTAAAAGGTATATTTGCAGACAGGTCTTTTGTTAGCTTTGAGATCCATAACAGGTTAGGAGCTGTTAATACGATTTTTAGTTTCTAAATAAGATTTTGGATCTCACAGAATCATTGGTCATTCTCAGTTCTTTGAAGAGGGGGGAATGATTGAATATTGAGAAAGACAAACTGTAAGGGTGTGGAAGAAATGTAGAGTGAAAAAGACACATGACTAGAATTCATTACATGAGCAAAACTGAGATAGAAAAGTTGATCTTGTGAAAGTTCAATTTTAGGTGAATCCTTCTCTTCTTTGTGCTTTTTCATCCAATTCTTATAGGCCTGTGGAGAGATAAAATGGATAATTATAAATCTTCCTTAGCCAGTATCACAAGCTCATGTCTTCTGTCAATGAAATCTATCTAATATATATTTAATAAATTAGCAAGTTTGTATCTCTCTCCTCATTCTGAGGCTCTCTGCTGCTGGCCATGCCCTTAGTAAATGTAAAGTGGGAGAATACAACATAATTACTTTCCTTATCATTTCAGATGCTACTACACTGATACTAATACATTCATTGTCATAGGGTGAGGTAATTATACTATGAAAGAATGAAAACTATTTTCAAAACAAATCACAAATATTTTACTATAAATTAAAGACTTTCTGCCTCCCAATGTTCTTCATGAAAGAATGTAATAAGTACTATTTTAGAACCCGGGGATCTCACAACACCCTCAGCAGTTAAACTCCTGAAGTACTGCTGAAAACACTGTTATGGAGTCATTTTGCCATCACACAAAATTCTGTTTCATGTCTCAGCTTATTTCCTCAAGTATAACATAAGCATACATACAATAGCATGCTTTTGTATGCATAATATAAACAGGGAAGTAGAGGTGGTAAAGGGGAGAAGTTGTCTTACATGGACATATTGAGGCTATGAGCAAAGCTTTGTGAGGAACCTCTCTCTGGACTAACAGAGGACATGCTGGGCTCATGCTCCACTGGCACAGGGGTGTAAGAAATTTGGAACTGGAGCAGGATGTGGGAGAGACGAGCAGCAGGGCAATCTTGTGTGTTAGGCAGTGAGACTGTGAGATTGCAGAAGTAAATCACAATACCTGGTATGCGATGGCGAGCCCTCCAGTGTCAGCTGTATTCTCCAACAGTGTGAAGGTGCCATTGACATTAAAGCTGTAGCTTTCATACTGTTCAACCAAGCAGTCTATAGAGCTTTGTAGTGCACTCCTGTTGCATGCAGGACAGCCCTCAGGCAACACTGTGGGGGAAAAAAGTCCTAGAAGTAAAGCTATTTATGGCATTCACCTGTGTTCCTCATACTACTCACTGATTATTCCTAGTAGCCAGCATGGACTGAAATATGTTTTCCTTAAGTTCATCTACCTTAATAATATATGTATATATTGATGTAAGGACTAGGATTTCAGATCCTCTAAGGGGAAGTACCTGTGGGACCTAGAAGAGTAAATAAAGACACTACAGCCAGTACCCACCATAACCATAGAATGAGTGGAGAATTTCATGTGCCATGAAGACCCCGATGGCTCCAAAATTCACAGCGCTGAAAAATAAAGATGAAAACAGTGCTTTTGGAAAGAAAAGTAGGGCAGAGGAGCATTCTTTATAGCCACTGAGCACAACTGTGTGCTCCACAGGAGCGTTCTGCCCTGGGACCACACAGAAACACTTTCTACGTATTTTCATTCAGGCATGTAAAAATGCAAATACAAGTGCAAATTATCCTACCTATGCTTAAAATTTTACTATGGGCTCATTTTAAAGTGTTTGCTGCTAATAAGCCATCATAACAATGAAGAGTCTATGAATGAGATTCTGCCTTTATTAGCTGTAATGACAGGTACTGTTGATATTGATATATGTCCTTATTGAACCCCTACTGTCTGAACTGCTGCACAAACACCAACTACAATGGTAATTATACAAAAGCAGGATGTTTGGAGAAGCAATCTTGCAACTTTTGTGTAGTGAGAAAGGATACAAAAAATTGGCAAGGCAAATTAATATCATGATGTTTTGACTGCAATTACTCTGGTCTAGCATTGGCAATCTTGCTACAAGCAAGAGGTTGTCCTAGAAACCTCCAGTAGTTCTTTCCAAATTGAATTTCTATGGTTCTGTGCAATTAATTTACAGATACTCTCACAAGGAAGAGGACACTCAAAATGCATTTCTTTTATATGAAATTATGGGCTCATTCTTTCTTCCCATGCACTGATTAACACTGCTGAAGCATGACATTTTCGTAGTAGATAATTATTCCATCACTGGGAACTCAGTAGGAGCTCTAGTTGATAATTTATAAATTTTACACAGAGAAGCTGTGGATGCCCCACCCTTGGAAGTGTTCGGGCCAGACTGGATGGAGCTCTGAGCAACCTGGTCTAGTGGAAGGTGCCCCTGCCCATGGCAGGGGGGTGGAACTAGATGATCTTTAAAGGTTCCTTCCAACCCAAACCTTTTTACAATTTTATAACAATTGTGCTGCTTTGCTGTGTTCTTATTTTAAAAATTATCATCACAGTCACCAGTCACATTGGCTTTTGCCAGTGAAGTTTAAACTCTGGAGCATTATCTGAGAAAATGCTATTGTACCAACTCACCAAAAGCTAATCAAGTTTACTTATCAGTCTACTCAACTAAGGTGGTAGTGAGAAAAATGTACTTTACTAACGCTGAATACAAAAGGAATAAGAAGGCATAGACACTTTTTCACAGAGAAAGAATATAGTGACAGCCCATACCACTGGAAAAAAAATTCTTTTCTACTATTCTTTTGAAATGTCCTTTTCTTCTTAGTATAATAAATCAATTAAATACTGCAAGCACTATAAGATCACCATCGAGAAAATAATTTGTTTTAATGGAAACGTTTTTTTTCAGACTTCAGCCTCTTGCCACAATGTGAGCTTATTTTTCAGTACAATGGTATTAGGACAAGTATCTATTTACTATAGGCAAAAAGGACATAGAATTATATGTTTACAGTCAACTGTTTGGAGTGCTTTTATTATCAGAAAAAATATTTCTTAAGAGATCTGTTCCATGCAATGAAAGAACAGAAGGAGTATGGTCTAGAGAAGTGTTGCTATTGCAGGGGAAAACTCAGAGTTAAACATCTATTTGCCTAGTAGAAAGGGTTTCTTAAAAAAAAAATTAGAGAAGAACTGTGATACATTTGAAAAGGACTTCTGACAAGAAGTTGCTCTGTGAGGTTCCTATTTTCTCTGGGTTAGATTTCAGGAATCCTTGGAATTTAGAAAATGAGAGGCAAAGGTGAAATGCCTTCTCCGCAATTAACCTACACTTGACTTCTGCCTCTTTGCTCTGGAATAATATCTTTGTGTTAGTTCAGTTTCACCTTGTTGGGGGTTGGATCTGTTTCTTTTGTGTTTGTGGAATTTTTTCCTGGTGGTTTTGGTAGGTAACTAATTGTTGGGTACTTTATGGATACTTGACTTAAACAAAGGAGGCAGGAGGTTTCTCCAGGGGAACAGCAGTTTGGTCCTAGGACACGGCTCCGAAAGGACTGGAGTACCAGGGGACCCTGCTTGTTTTCTCTCTCTCCACTGGATTTCTCTCCAGAGGAAGACTGAACACATTTTTCGTCACCATCGGACTTTCCTACAGGACTATTTTCACTTCACAAAACTGCATTTACTGCTCAAGGAGGATTTCATCTGGACTGCTTTCACCACTCTGATACCCAGGGTGTCAGGTCACATCCCTGACTCTGTCAGGGCATTTTCTGAGGTTTTGTTGTTTCTTTGGTTTTGCTTGTCTCTTAGTGCTATTACATTTGTATTTGTCTTTGCTTTGTCTAATATTCCTAGTAAAGAACTGTTATTCCCACTCCCAAATCTTTGCCTGAGAGCCTCCGATTGCAAAATTACAATAATCTGAGGGAGGGGGTTTACATTCTCTATTCAAAGGGAGATTCCAGCTTTTTTTTTGCTGGCAGGTACCTGTCTTTCAAACCAAGACACACCTAGCTTCTGATTTTGCTTCAGCAGAGTCAATGATCACTCTCTCTCAAAATGAACCAAGCAGTACCCATCTGGCTTTAAAAAAGATGGGTTTCCCACCTGTGTCTTTCTGGGATACAGTAAGAAAAATAAATTAAAGACAGACCACCCGCTAAGATTCCTCCTGGAAGCATGGTGCTGCCCAGGGACTACATTCAGCTTGCACTTCTGAAGCCCCTCCGTACCTGGGAAACTTCATGTGGAAAAAAGGACTGCGGAACATTCCAGCCGGAAAAACCACCATGTGGTGGCTTATTGAATAGTATGAATGTACACTCCAGGGGTGCACATGCCAGCTAGAAGCAAAATAAAAAGAGAAATTAGAGAATGTATTAACTTCTCATCTCACACTTTGATCCTTTCTTTCACTGAGCTTGCAAAAATAGCTCAGCTGTTCACACAGCACCAGCAAATGATGAAATTCACATTCTCTAGAGTTACAGGTGTTTGAAATAAATCTTCAATTGTTTACAGATGGTCAGAACTAATAGCTTAGTTTTCATAGACATCCTCCCTCACAATTTCCCTGTCAAGTAAATTATGATTAGTAACCTCCTGTGAAATCATGCATAGAATACTCTGCAGGAGGTGTAAGGCCCTAAGCCTGTCTCTCAATGCTGCTTTCCTTCTGAAGCATCCTATGTCCTGCCTTTGAGGTGACTCCACCAGCATTCCTGTCATCACAGTGCCTTGCTGTTGGCTTTGTAGGAAGTCCAGGAGAATTTGCTACCCCCTTAATTAAGGGTGCATGGTCAAAAAAGTGTGTTTTTTTCAGGGGTCTGGTGCTCTCTTCACAATGATAGGTACTTTGGTAGCATTGCTCAGGCTCAGTGCAGGATAGGCTGCCAGATTCAAGGTTTCTTTAAAGCAGGATGCAGCAATGCAGACTTGCAGCAACATTCAGAACCGGTGAAACCACTTTCACAGGTACTGAATCCAACTCTGCCCATTGGCTCCCACCTGCCCTTCCTCCTCTTCCCCAGTAAAAGAGAGATACAGACATACAGTTATCACAGTTCTGAGTGACCTGCTCTAACTAATCCTGCTTTGAGCAGGAGGATTGGACTAGGTGATTTCCACAGGTCTCTTCCAACCTCAGCTGGTTCACAAGTATGTGATTTTGTTATATTTTTCAGATCACTATCTGACTTACTTTTTCTGTGGGTAATGCTGAAGGAGCTTCAGGTAGGAATTTTCCCTCAGTACTTTCAAGCAAGCCACCACATTGAGGAAAAAAGTGTCTTCATTTATCTCCAGCTGAGGGAAGAGACAGGGACTGTTACTGTCATAGGGCATAAACAAGGAATGAATTTAACAACTGAGAAAAAGAAAAAATGAGAAAAAAAAGAGTCCCATGGATCAAAAACCGGTTAATCAAAAGAGAAACCAATGGGATACTTATAGGTTTTTTTCTCTCCCATTTCTAAAGACCTTCAATTTAAGATATGACAGGAATGTTATCTGAAGGCTAAACAGAACATACAAACAAATAAAAATTAACTTCTGTCAGGCCAGCCCATCTAAATAGGAGACAGTATAGGCAACAATATAGAAGCAACAGATAAAGGTTCTGTGGTCCCATATGTTCCGAAAAAACGAATTTGGAAATGTGCTCCAGAGGTCATAGCCTCTTTTGTAAGCAGACAAGATAGCAGTTGATACACATAAACTGCCAATAATGTGGCAGGCATGTTTACATTATATAGCTCACATTCTGGTATTCCAGGTTCACTTTGTCAGTCTGGAGTATGTGCGCTGGATAACCAATCTCCACTTGTAGTTTGGATACCTAAAATAGTAACAAACAAACAAACATAAAGAAACTTGATCAATAGGAGACTTTACATTCTGCAAGTCCTTTTAAAGGCCATTTCTAACCAATGTAAGCATGATTTGTGAGTCAGCCCTTCAAAAGGACGGCTGCTCTGTCTCAAGAAGACGTCTTGTCCAGCTGCTCTGCTTTTTCAACTCTACAACCCAAGGCCTAATGTTGTTCTATTCTTTTTCTTTGTGTTGTCTTCTGACATTCAGTTTTTTTAGTTTTTAACCTTACTAGATGTATAAAATTGAATTGTATCTCAATTAAATTAATTCAGAATATTCATGGACAGACAAAAACTGAGCCGCTCTATGCCTACCCATCGGTGTATGTACCCATGCATGCTGGCACTTATAAAACCACCTTCAATTTTTAGTATGAATAAGATATCTATTTAAGACTGTGTGCCTGTAGAAGCAGGTAGGAATACATAAAGGGGCAGGTCTCTTCCCTTCCTTCTCCAAAGGCTTCAGGGAAAGAAAGGACTCATTAATTTCTTCCTTACACACACACCAAGGCTTTAGCGTTTCGGCGAGTCTGTTCATCCATCCACTCCACCTGATCCAGGCGGTCACAGAGGGCATCTTGGATCACAGAGAACATCTGCTCAGTCTGCCATGGAGAAAAGAAGGCATGCTCACAACTGCACAAAACCATTGCTCACTCTTAGCTACCATCTTCCCACGTTCTAGCAATTCAACCACAGAATAAATGGGGGAAAAATCCATTTTTGTGTGTGTGTGATGAAAGAGAAGATTTCTGTTTCTACAGTGATTTAATCTTAAGTTATTTAGCATCCAGGTTTTCCTCACAGGGCTCACCATTCTCTCCCACACACCTTTTCATCTGGCCTCTCAGAGTAACTAAGGAAGAGACAATTCCTTCTCATTCAATATTGATTAATTGCCTCCCTTCTTGAGCAAAATGAAAATTCAGTATCCACACGTATTTCTTGCTGGTGTTTCCCTTTCCAAAATTATGGCAATCTGAGTCAACCCTTTTCAAAATTATGCTTTATTCATTAAAATTCATGCTTCACTACACATAGTCTTGGTTTTCCCATTAGCTTTTTTTGGTGTTATTTACTCTTTGCCACCTTATAGACTTCAAACTCTTTGCTGAACTAGGCGCTACACAAACTTTCCTCAAAAAAGAAAGGAACTCTGACCATCACAGGATGAAAAAAACAGAAATATTTTCCAAACTGCAGGCAAGTGTTCTTTTTACCATGGATCCACTCAGAACCTTTTCATATGATTGCTTTGTGTCTTTGCAATTGAAAATCTTATTGAGATATATCACATTGGTAATGAATACTGTTAACACTAACTGTTATTCTAGGGAGCACAGAGATATTGCATGCATTTGTAGGGCTGTCACAGCTATTGGTGCTGCACATACAACTTTTGTAACAGTTGAGACAAAGATAATAGCTGATATTTAGCATTGATTATTGTAGAATAACACCAATGTCTTGTTCTGACATCTTCCCAAAAAAGGAGGGGAAGTGCATAAGCAGAAGAACAAAAGGTAGGAAACCTACAGATGATTTTGCTGCCTTGATGTGGTCTTAAGGTGGCATGTCAAAAAAAGAAAGAGGTGAAGCTGAACAAGCAGAGTTAAGGGGTTAAGATGATGAATACCTACAAATTTCTTGGTCTGCTCAGGGAAAATTTCTTGTACAATCATCTTCCCTAGAACTGGCTCAAAGAAAGAGCTGGTATCAGTCAAGCACTTCCTCCAGCGCTCAGCTGGGATCTGTAGGAACAAAGAAGTAGAGACACATGAGAGTGAGGATGAAGAACTAGGAAATCAGTAAAATGATATGTAGATGTGTGGACAGTAGCACTGTCTAAAATTGACAGCAGTGAATAAGTAATGTAGTTCTATTTAAGCTACTGCAGTAAACATTTATAGTAAAACATTTATTTCCTTATTATTTACTCCACTTACTTTCCCTTAAGATGCAGATTTGTATATTAGCAGAGAAAAAACCATAGAAAAAAGGTGACCATTTTTCCCTATTCTAGCATACAGTACACTCAGCTCTCTAAACTTCTGAGGGTCATATCTATTCACACATTTCTTTTGAGTAAAAAGAAGCACTTAATGACCGTGGGAAAGTAGTTTTTCTCCCTAGATCTAAGAAACTCCATTCATCTAAGGTATCAAGAGAACATTCAGAAGGCATGACCTACAGTGTTCAGCTGTTGGGGAGGCTGAAGAAGCTGATAAAAGGCTAACTCACCATTCTAGATCCCATTTTTCCATAAAGGATTTTATACAGCTCCAGGCGTGCGTCTTGGAATTGATTGTCAAGGGCTGGGGAGAGATTCCCAACCAGACAAACAATCATATAAATGTGAAGGACCCTGTAGACAGAAGATTGAAGGCTGGTAAACATAAACACAGAAGTGAGGCAAGTGTCAGAGGAGTAACCTGAGGCAGAGAAATCCTAGGAACCTGAACAATGACAACAAAGAACTCTGAATGGAATACACCTGGGGCTATCAAAGAGGGATGATTGACATGAGTAGAATATAGAAACTCCCCAAAACACTGTGGAGATTTAAAGGGTAACTCCCTGCTGGGGCACAGGAATCTTTATGAGAAGTTGGAGAAGAATACTTTTTAGGACTGGGTGAAACATATAGAATACTATCAGAGATCTGTGGGATTATGTAAGATTTATGATGGAATTTTTATGGGAAGGACCAAAGGCAGGGAAAGGGAAGGATCATAGTGGATTGTGAGAATATATGTGGGAAAATGGAGAGGGAAGTCAGTAAGAGGGAATGGTTGAGTGCAAACTTGTGCTTGCCAGGGTGTCTGCCTGACTGAGCCCTGCACATGGTAACCAGGATATGTCCTATCTTATTAAATGCTATTGTTAAGTAACATTCTACTCACTGTGTGTGAAGATGGAACAGAATGATGGAGAGATGACAAGTCTGAGAGTTGACTACCGGAGGGACTTTGGATACAGCTAGCTTCTGGAGAGAGCAGTAGTCTGAGAGCTGGCTATTGGGAATACTAGGGGTTGGGAGCAGCTACTGAAGAGACCTGATAATATAAGTGTGTTTGTAACAGGAAGACACCAGAGTACTAGCAACCAAAGTTGGGCTGCAAGAGTCAGGGGCTCAAATATTCATGTGATATATCCAAGTGGACACCAGGAGATCTTGGCCAGCTTCTTGACAGACTGAATACCCAAGACCAGCTATTGGAGTGAGCCACATCATGCATATGCACACACATACTTCACTAGTATAGACCAATCCTGATCAGCTGGAGCTGAGGAATAGGATCAGTCTGTGTTCATGTTGGTATGAGTGCTATGGGTGGATGGGTGCCAGTCCAGACAGTGTTCCCTCTCTGTATGACACACATAAATATATTATTTTATATGTGTGTTCATACATGGTGCATGCATATGCAAACCTACTGGGAATATATGCGAAGCCATAGCACTGGCCAAACCTGTGGGTATAAAGCCACAGCAGCCTTGCAATTGTTAGACTACTGGATTCAGCAGCCTCTAACACAGCAGCCTCTAATCTATTAAACTTATGGTATTTTAAGAAAATATTTCTTGGGGCATGAACAACTGCAACCAGTTCTACAGATAGATATTGACAACCAGTCAATAGATATTGACTCCTACCTTCCCTTGTGCCATTTCTCAATGAGCTGTGACATGTTGCTTAAGTAATCCATGTCATGCACTGCAATTGGCTGAGAGAGGTTCATTGGCACAGGATGGAAGACAGCCTTGAGACACGCCAGCCAGTCAACAGCAGGTGCCTTTTCCTGCAAGTAAAACAAAGCTTACATGCTGAACTATGAATCTAAACTGGCTCACAATAAATAGTAGGGAAACCAGGATAGTCTTCCCAATAATGTTAAGAGATACTTTCAGCAAGTTAAGTTGTTTTTATAATGTGCATCTCGAAGAACAAAATTTATTTTTTTAAAAGGGAATTAGCACTGGGGAGGGGAGAGAGTTGTGGGCCTAAAAAAACTCTGTCAGTAAAAGACTATAAGTTACTGGGTTATTTAAAGCTCAACCAGCTCCAAGTGAAATTTGCAAGACAATGGCATTTACACACAGAGTCTCATATCTCTTTTGATCATCTTCAGAATGAAGACATGAATGTCACATGTAACTGCGTTGCTCAATCTTTAAGGCACAGATACCTGTAGCTCCCTAATGGTAGTGTGAAAGAACAGCATCCCCCTCTGCTGTCTTTTCTGCAGTGGAGTGACAAATCGCTGGAGGTTGGAGATGAAGGACAAGGTCAGGGAAAAGGAGTCAGGGGGACCATCCTCTGTCCTTCCAAGTAGGACCCCCAATTTCTTCAAATACGAAAGATACACACGAAGAACCTGCGATACAGAGCATATCTTCAATGGAAGATACATGACTGAAAATTAGTCACTCCATCCATCCATCCATCCATCCATCCATCCATCCATCCATCCCTCCATCCACACATCCATCTTGACCGTATAAACATCAGTCTTTCAAAACTACTGCAGACCTTCCCCATCCCTGAAACTATCTTCTTGCTGCAACATCCTTATGTAATTATTCATGTGGAATATGCTTTGCCACGTACAGTTCCTCTCTCCATAAACAACACTGAATTCCCAAAAGATTCTTTTCCTCACAGCTCACAATTACTTCAAATACTAGAATAACTTTAGAGATGTAGGCCTGCCATCTCTGGAGTCATAGGAGAGAAATTCAGTGATATAATGAGCCAGTATTTTAATGGAGAGAATATGTCAACTTCTTTTTCTATTTTCATGAGGTTTCAGAGGAATGCTTGTGATAGCTCAGGAGTTTTTTTTTTGAGGATTTTTCTGAAAGGCTCAGATTGACAAATGGACATAACTCAGTTTTTATGAAGTTCAGAAATGAAAAAGTTCATTTTGTTACAATGTCCCAAGGTTAAAGAACTTGCTCCCCCAATATATGTTCAAACACTTTAAAATGAGCTGAAAAATGTTAGCTATCCCTCCTTGCAATACACAAATTTTGTTATAAAGCCTTATTTTGGACAAAAACATTTTTTAAAGAACATTCATTCAAGGCAAAAACTAAAAGGAAGCCCAGGTTCAGACTACTTAGCAAATAGAAATTAAAATCATAATTATTCTAAACTAGAAGTTTTAAACCTGGCAGCTAAAATGGGTTACATTTTACAGTCTATCCTTTGGAAAAATTGAGTTTTGTAAAGAATTCTTTTTGAAGGCATTTTCAGAGGTCACTGACCGTAACCCATGGAAACAGACCACTCTGAACCAGGAGGCAATTCAAGGAGATCCCTGCATCAAATAGCTATTTTTACCTTTCTTCAGCCTCTGATATGTTACCTCAAGATAATTTTTCTCTTTGAATTCACTCTCAAGTGGAATATCAAACTCAGGATGGTCAATCTGCAAAAAGGAGTAAAGAAAAACTTATTATTTTCAGAAATGCAAATGTGAGGATATTTTGTTAATTTCTGTATCATGGAATTTGAAATGCTATTAACTTGCTTTTACTTTTGGAAAATGTTTGCTCAGTTCTTCAGAGAAGAACAGAGGCTTAACTTGAGCAAGTCTTGGTCTGAATCTTTATTCACAGTGCTTCCTTGATAATGCTCTTACTTTAGCACACTCACCTGAATAATATTGGCCTTGGGGTCAAAAGGAGTAGGTCCCACATGGACTCTAAAAAATGGAAAGGTGCTGTATTTGCTCATGAGAATCTGAAGAGTTTCATTAAAATCTTTTGTTTCCCCCACACCTGTGTTATACCATCCACCAACCTAGAGAAAGACAGAAATGCTGCAAGTGAGAAAAACTGGTTGGTTCCGTACTTACAATTTTTTTTCTTTTACACCTACAAGATCAGTCATTCTGATAACTGAGAAGCAACAGAGCAAAAAGCACCAGGGGAAACTCGTAAAGTGCTCTGCATACCCTGCTGGCTTTAGAATGACCTGACACTTTCCTTTAAGCAAAGCAATGAACTGCAAAATGACACAAGGAAAAGGAATTGTAATTAGCAACAGAATAAGGTGTGCAGGAAAAAATGCTGGATAAGCACGAGATAGGAAATAGGTCTCCTTTTTCTAAAGCTATCTGGAAGGACAAACAGGGATCAGTGATTACTGGTCCCACCTCCCTGACAAGCAGATTCACAGGTAGGCCTGTAGTTACTGTTCCTTTTGCTGGAAGGTTCTGCATCCTCGTTTGACATAGGGCATAAATGCTCTTTGCTGGAAGGAAGATGTCCAGCCCTCCCTGGCACCAAGAGAAGTCTCCCAGAATGGGAAGAGAAGGATTTTCTTCTTTAGACAAGCTCTCCTGGAAGCCTTGACTACTGAATGATCATCTGGTTTTAGACACAAAAATTTCATCCATTTGCAAGATGCTCCTCAATCTGTGAGTCAGATCCTACTGGACCAAACTTCTAAAATTAAACGTGATCCCTCTTCGTAGACTTGTTTTTTTTACCATACTTAAGTAATATATAAGGTTATGAGGAGAGATTCAGGTACCTGATGTCAGAAAATCAGTTCTTGAAACAGCGTTTAAAGCTAGATTTTTCACTTGGAAGCTGTGCTGTGAACCATGACTAGGGTCAGATTCTAAGTTAGTTACATCCTGTAGGACTATATGACCCCACCTGCCCACTTTCCTTCTCCCTGCAGGAATTCTCTTCCTGAGGGGGAGGAAACAGCTCAAACATTCACCTCATTTAGGAGGTCCTTCATTGGCTGAGCTCCTTGGGATTCTATTCGTTCAGTATCCATGCAGGAACGATAAAATTGTATTGCTTTCTCATTGGCTGAGCCTCTTATCCCAAACTGTGGACTTTCTGAGGAAAAAAGTATAATTAAAATTTTAAAAAGCAATTAAAAAAGAAGTTGGGACAGCATTAAAGCAGAGAACCGTTTTAAGAAAATACTGTACTTTGATCCAGAACATTTTAACCAATACGTCCACATTTCTCACAGTGACCAAAGCAAGGGACCTTCTAGCGCCATGGCCCTTTCTACAGCCAGATATGTGAGGTTTTTTGCATGGAAACAGGAGCACAATAGGAAGTTGGTGCATATCTAGGCTTCAGTCCCCCATGGAGACAGGACACATCACCAGAGTGCACATTCAGACTAGCACAACAACAATGGCCTACTCTGAGAAGGTAACAGGAAAATGGTTTGAGTTGCTGTCAGAATTTAAAATGTGACTTTCATCTGTTAAACTTGGCAAGATAAACTAAAATGTTTAAAATGCAGCTACTGTAACATGCTCAAAAAATAAATCTGTACCTGTAATGATAGAAGAATGAAGAGAGGGGACTCAGTCCCTGTTAGGAATGATTGTGCTCTCAGTCACTACTATTGTCAGATCTGACTGAGGCAGATGCTGTGGGTCACACACCAATGATCTGACCCTACCTAAAAGCCTCTTCAGGATCAGCAGGTTTTCTTCCAACAACACATCAAATACATTTAGTGATTCTTCTCTGGTTTTGCTTGACTGTTTGCCTTCCCATCTGCCACAGGCATATTCATAGAAGTTCTCACAGGGGTTAACAGTGTCATTCCTAGAATTCAGAAGTCTTTCCAACAGAGCAGGATCTGACTCAGCATCACAGGATCCTGAAGAGGAAGTAAATAAGAGAGAATTAAGAAGTGACAGTGGAGAGTGAGAATAGCTCCAAACAAAAATCTTTTAGGGGACGTTTACCCCAAAAGACTTATTTTTGGTACAAGCTCCTTTGCATGCAATGTTGAATTCCTTGTAAGGTATTGCTGAATATAGAGGAAGTGTGTTCTCTCTTTCACATCCCAGGAAGATTGTCCTCTGTTTGTACTATCTAGGCAGCCACAGGTTGGATTATTCTGCCTTCTCAATGTCTTTCCTCTGAATCAGCCAAATTTAGCCGCATGATAAACAAGAAACAACTGATGGTGTCAATACATGATGCAAGAGAAGGACATAGCACAGAGAAAGAAATGAGATAAGATTAAAACATGTTTTTTTTCAAGCATGGGAAACATTTTTCAGTATGACATTTGTCAAAAGATGACAATGACATTTCTAGAACATCTTGCTTTGATCTATAATTTTCTTTTTCTAAACTGCCAGGTATACATTGTCATTTTAGTTCAGTATCTTATATCAACATCGGATCAGATCAATTATTTACTGAAATAATCCACCTCTAAATCAAGGTAAGACTTCCCATACTATGGTTTCAAAGTTGACATGGGAGAAAGCAGGCAGAGTGGAAATGGACTAGATCTAAACAGATTTTCCTTGGTCTCTGCAGTCTCTAACATATAACAAGAGCTAAAGAAAAAAGCTAGGTAAAGATTCAAAAGTGCTTATTTTGGAGCAGGGAATGTCTGTAAATGCACCTTCTGTATTGAGCTTTCTATATGCAGAAATATTCACATGCACCATTCTGCAGATAGTTCTTCAGCAAATTTGGAAGGCAAATTAATGTTTCTGGTCTATATTCACAGCTTCTCCATTAGCAAGAAACTCTGACTTTTGCTTTTACTCTACGTCTGCACTGATCTGTGCTACAAAACCAGGACTAGACTTAAGTCAGAGATAGAAAGGTAAAAGAGGAGCTCCAAGTCTCAGATTCAGTTCAGTTTCTTGACTACAGAGAGAGTAGAACACATTGATGAGATGCAAGACAATATAATGCTGTTCTCTCTCAAAACTGGGCTCAGGCATATTAAATAGCAGGCAGAGGAGGACAGGTATGGAAGATATCTCCCCACTGTGACTCAAGGAAGAGGTAGAAAAATGTACCTTTTTGACAAAAGGTGCTATGATTCCTGGAGATTCTGAAAGTCTGGTTCTTAATACTGATGTTAAGCTTAAAACACAGTGGAGGCAGGTAAGAGAGAAAGGGATCTTAAAAATGGGGTGGATGAGGAAGAATGGAAAAGGATATCTCATATTATACCTAGAGCACAAGTCATCACGAGGTAGGTGATAAGCAGTGTAAAGCCAAGGAGAGTACTGAGAAGTGGTGCACACAGAAGTAGGCTTTTCCCCTGAAGGCATCGTTCTTTCTTTGCACCTGTTCTCAGCTCCTGGTCACAGGTCTGAAGAGACAGAAAAAATCAAGAAAGAAAAATTCATATTAAGTTTAGCACTGATAATGTACTCCATCTCCCACCTAATCTACTAGAAAATCATTCACAGGACTAGAGCCAAAACACCAATAGTCATCCAAGTCATCTACATGACTGTACTCCCATGGGCTTTCTCACTTTCATCACCTCTCTGTTTTTTCAAGTTATAACTGTTGCAGTGTTATGAATTACTCATTGAAAATCCAGCTTGCTATGAGGAGACTTGTCCCTCCATGGTTCATTCTGGTTTATGGAATCACCTTGCATATACTTCCTGAAGATATCAAAGCCTTTTTGAGTCTATAAAGCTAATAATAGGATGGCTAGGACTGGTGGTTCTTTATTCTGCCAGAGTCTGGCAATCTGAGCACTAATTTCAGATCTCTCCTCAAGAAATAAAGTACTGCATCCGAAGCCCTCTAGTGCAATTCAAGTGAGAGAAAAGATTTCTTCTATTCTACAAACTGGAATAAGCTGTAAATTGCTGAGAAGATCTTATATAGAGACAATTAAATTTAATTTTCTTCATAATCTAGGTGTGTCTTTTTAGTCCGTGGAACAGACTAGGGACCTAATGAGTACACCTTCTGTTTTAGATCTCTGTTTTAGGATGAGCTGAAGCATTCTCCAGAGTTATTTGTCCTTTTCTCTGTTGGCTGCAAAGGAAGCTAGATGACTATCATAGGATACACCCCTAACATCTTCCTGGATATAGTAAGATAAGATGACATTTTCTCTCCTTCTGCATACTTTGATGTACATAAGACTGGAGAACAGCAGTTTATGAAGGAACAGACACAGGAATGCTGGTGATATATAAGGAAAGGGAAAGAACTGAAAAAAAATGAAAAGTGGAATGACTGAATAGGAGTATACAGTGAGAAAAGGGAGGCAGAGGGGGGAAAAAGCCAGAAGATAATGGAAAACCTCAGCTGTAGCAAAAAAGGAGAAAATCTAACAGCTGTGAAAGCTGATGGAAGTGCTATTGGGAGAGTTCTACATGTCACTGTCAGGGTCTAACCTGTACTGTCCCCACAGGCTCAAGTTTAGCTCCCTGTTCTATCCTGATTCTTTGATAAAAGAAATCTGTTTGAGAAACCTTGTCAGGCCTTGGAACTCTTTGAGGAAAGGCAAGAAGCAGCCTCAGTGCACATGTCCACTTCTTCACTTGGCCGTCCAAAGCTCTCCTGTGTGGTCTCCATCTGAGCTCTGCTGCAGTGGCAGCCACGCCTTTGTCTGGACAGGCATCCCGTCGATGTGGATCCTGACCATCACCTACAGACTTGATTCTGCAGGTTTGCCCTTGGGCATGCCTCCTCACAAGGGACTTGGCTGGCAATCTACACTCTTGGTTGATCCTGGGCACTGTCATCAGGCCTACCTTACACCCCTCATGCCCATACTGAGGAGTGCACCCCTTGCTTTTCAAGTCATTGCTTCCTGCCTGCCTTGTCATGACTCACAGGTTTCAGATTGTCATCTCTATTCTGCCTTTGCTGTTCCCTTACATGCAGCAGCTAAACTGCATTTTTCACCACTCTCGATATCTATGTTCTTTGCCACAAAACCAGGAAACATGGATCTTGACAAAAATCACAAGAAATGGTGCAAAATCCTACAGGAATTAAGTATGTCACAGTATATGCCCCTTCACCTTAGGGAACATTAAGGGAATGAATGAGTCTGCTCTTAATTATCTGGACTAATATACTATGTATGACTTCTGCACAAAAAACATTAATAGAAGGGAAAACAAAAATAAGCAATAGAAAACCAGAGCTCATAATTTTATAATCTTTCACATGTGAATTTTATTCAATCGTGAATAAAAGCCTCTCAAAGGCTTACTCGACTCCTGGAAATTACTAACAAGAGTTGAGTACCTAATGCTTTTCTCCTTTAAAATCCTATTCTCCTGACTTCTTCAGGAAAGATACAGAACAACCAAATGGAGAATAAGTACATACAAGTGACATTAGAAGTTGCTAGATACAGAACGTGATCATACTGGCAAAGTACACTGTACAAACTACAAAGGAGGAAATCCAAATTCCTTTCATAAGTCCCTGTAGCAAAACACCTGTTTTACTCCTGGACTAAGAGAGTAAGTGTCGCAACAGTATGGCAGG
Source organism: Peucedramus taeniatus (assembly GCA_013400575.1). Classification (NCBI taxonomy): domain Eukaryota; kingdom Metazoa; phylum Chordata; class Aves; order Passeriformes; family Fringillidae; genus Peucedramus; species Peucedramus taeniatus. The sequence goes on from WBNO01032620.1 coordinate 82,352, forward strand.
GAACTCAGTGAAAGAAAACTATCTTAGTTAATAAAGGAAATAGGAAAACTATTCTTTGGCACTCAAGCCTCCATCTTTCACCATTTAGGAAAGAGTGAATGATTTACATTCACAATTCTCCTGACTTCTCTGCTGCAATAATCTTTTTGTTTTTCACATGAAAAATCTGGCCTATTCCTATCATGAAATAATAATTTTGCAATTATTTGGTTTCATGTTATCGGAAGACATCTGTTTCTCTCTCTTAAGTCATAAATGGCATGACTGTAGAGATACTAACACGAAACTGGTACTTCAAGACTGTTGGTGCAATTTCTTACGAATTTTTGGTTAACAGTCAGCCTATTTCAGGCCTATGCATGATGTTTATTTCGAAATGCAAAATGCATCAAATAAAGGATTTTTAAAAATCTCTGAGAGAAACAGCACTGCCCCCCTCAAGTCTCCATTGTGAAACAACTAGAGAAGTATCTGGCTGAGAGCAGCACACCCAAAATAGTAACATAGCACAAAAGAAATGACAGGGGAGTGGAAATCGGTTGTGGACTTCTACGTAGAAACTGGATTATGGTCTGTGTTATGTGAACCATAAGCATAAAAATTGTTCTTCAAAACTTCACCTTCCATAATAAATGCCTTTCTAATCTTGCCTCTGTAACTTGGGGAAATTGAGAGAAATTGTGGACCTATATAAACAGAGATAAAAGAGGAAGGCAGTCATATTTAGTTCTCCTTTATGTCTTTTTCATGACAACAGCCTTAACAAATCTAGACAGACAAATACCTGCTTTTTCAGTACTCTTACACAGATACTGACCAGAGCAAAACCCCTGTCAGACTCTTGATCTAGAATGAATTTCACTTTTATGACACAATGGATTAAGTTGTTCACAGGCTCTAAAATACAGACCCCTTCCTAAACCAGTGATTCTTGGACAAAGCAGAAATGTGGATTTAACTAGATGGACCCAGAGGTGGCATAGCAACACTTCCAGGACACAGGATACAGGAACATTACACAGATTACAGGAAGCAGCAGCACTTTATTGTGGTATATTTTGAGACCTGGTTGCTTCATCCAGCATGCTCCATATAAAGATGCAAGTGAATGGTTTGAACAAGCCAGTGGAAAAGGATAAAAAGACTTCAACCTCTTACAGGGTTTTTCCTTATAGACTCACTTATGGGTGAGAAGAATAATCAGTATTAGCATAAAGATGAATGCAATTTCCAGTGCAGTTTCAGTTCTTTCATGTTTTTAAGTATGTGCAAATGATCAAATTTAAATGGCTTCACTATAGCTAAGTAAGAGCAAATGGCTGTAAAATCATTAAAAGATGAGTTCTAATGGCTGTAAAGTATAAAAATTTATGACTTTAAATTAATGTGCTATGTGTATCATCTGACTCAAATGCAAGCATGACTTGGGATAGTATGACAAGTACTGTTATCACTAAAGCAAGAACTGCTTGATACAACTAAATCAGCCAAAGAATTTGATTTTCCTTGAGCATCTTCTTCTTTCTGTTTGTGAGCTGTTCCCAAATTTTGAAGGGAGTTTGAAGTTAATCTGCCTAATTCTTTCTCACCTTGCATTTTCACAGTGTTTAGTGCTATTACAGAAAAAGAAGCATCTAGCTTTGAAAATAAAGTAAATTAAAATAAAGACATCAAAGGAAGAGAGAACTGAAGTTATTTTTCATAACTATTTACCAGATAATTTAGAGGTATTATTTTTCAGCCAGTAGCTTACTCATTAATTACTGACTTTGGCTGTTACCCAAATCATGTTTATCACATTACTCACAGGGATGGCATATTTTCAGACTAATGCCCCAATATCACAAAACCCTTCATTTTTTAAAATTTATCTTTTGTCAGCAAATTATTCAAACACATAAACTGAACCCATTAAATGCCATTTGAGAAACACTTTAGACTGTGTTTGAAATAGAGTACCTGCTCACATGAAATATGAAACAGAAAGGTGGCTGAATTATATTCTGGAGTACTAAAATTGTAAAGCAAAACCATGGCTAACAACGAAAATTATGATTATGGTTTGATCTTCATCACACAGAAATCTGGGAGGGGATATACAAAATAAACATTTCTGCAAATTCTTCAACTATAAAAATGCAGAAAAGATAAATATAAGTTACTGTTTGCATTACAGCCACAGTCACACTGAACAAATCTCAATGTAAGAACACATGCACATTTCAGTGTTTGTATTATTTAGTAACATAGAACACTTCACTTATCTCTGTTGCCCTTGAATGTTTTGTACTTTTTTAGCAACCTTGACCTAACAGTTCAGTTCAGTGCAGTTTGTCTGTAAATATGCAATTAAGACTTTGTTAGCTATTTATATAAAACATCAAAGCAGAAAAAGGGCACCATGCTACATGGGAAGCAATTAGGCTCACCATGTCGTTCTCACATTCCAAAAAGCTATGCCTTGCTTATCCACAACTATTTGTGGGGAGGAAACTGCACATTTCTGTGTAAGTACTTTCTTATAATACCTTGCTGAAAAAATTGAGATAGAATAAAAAATGTCATTATTATTGTTGTTGTTGTTGTTGTTATCACTATTACTACTACTAATAGTTTTACTATTACTATTATTACTTGTTGGTCAGTGCTTCAAACAGTTCTTGGAATGGCCATTAGGGTGATGAACAGGAAGGGCAAGAACCCCTTAATCATCCCACCATATCCCAAATCATTCATTCTGAGACCCGGACAAGACCTTTCTGGATATAAACTCTCAAAAACTCAGCTACCCAAGTCCCCCAAGGCAATAAGCAGTGTAGCTATGAAAGGGGAAAGAAAAGAGAGGTGTGCAATGAAGGTCCCTCAGCAGATTGCAAGACAGACCCATTTCCTTACCTGTGGAACAGTGCTCATGCTTGTCACTGAGCAGGCTTTGCTCCTGCAGCTACCACAGTTGTGAACTCTGTTTACTTGGTTGCTATCAGTCTTCTGTGCTCACACACTCTGCTGAGTTTGGAGACAATCTCTTCTTCCCAGCTTGGCCGTTTGCTGTGGGGAGGAGAAGTGAGAGGAAAAGCTCAGAGACAAACACCCTTATAGAAAATGAGAGGGAGGGAAATGGTGTTTCTGCAACTCTCCACCCACCTTCTTAACACCTCTACTTCTCAAAAAAGGATATATTTTTCCCCTTCTGTGTCTCTGTGACCCACCTGCCTGTCTCTTGGAGCTCCACCGAAATCTTTTTGAACAGAAGTATGTGATTCTCTATCTCCCTCAGCCTCTTCTCAGCTATTCGCTGTTTCTTTTCTCTCCAGCAGCCTCACTATCCTGCCCACCCAACAAGCCTGTTTTGGTCTGATATTCTCCCTGCCACCAGCCTGTTTCAACCTGCTACTGCCTTGGGGCCTGCAGGCGTCTGCCTATTGCTAGATAGTGTGGGCTACGGATCCTAGTGCTCCTCCTCCCATGAGGAAAGGCCAAGGTGATGACTTGCTTCTTGCTCTCTCTCTCTCTCATCTGCGCCCTACTGTCCATTCAAGGGGTGAACACATCTGACTCTTTCTCTTTTCCATTAAAAGGCATAGGAAAAAAAAATCATTAATTAGTGATTCTATTTGCAGTTGTTCATTGCTTCTCAGGAGATGGCCTGGTTTGTCTTTGCTTATTTAAGGAGGAATATGGGAAGATTTGGGAGGGAGGTTTCTTTGCTTTGAGGACTGGGAACCCGGATTACTTCTCTGAGACATTAAAAACTGAGTAGGAGAGTGAGACATTGGGATTTGAGACCTTCTCAATTGGGAGCTGTGAGCTGAGAGAGGTAGTGGGGACCAGCTTGGTGTCAGCTTCCAAAGTGCTTGAAACAAGCAGAATACCATGACGGGACTGTTTGCCTCCACAGGCTGCAAATCTCTGAGGAGAATATGATATCTTGGTTCACTAGTCTGAAGATAATTTGATATCTGTTCAGTTGTTCAGAGCTCCTATCAAGCTGATTTTTCCCTATTTCTGTCGTGCTTGCATAATTTAACACTTTACTATCACAACAGATTTCTTATATGGCTGAAACCAGTTACTTACTCCCAGTTCTTTTTAGCATTCAGGTTACTGGTAGCTATATATATATTTCTATATTTACCAAACAGCTCTAAATACAGTAAAAAAGTCCTTGCATACTGACAAAAAGGCCTCTACTGACCTTTATTTCCTTGCAGTGTGTCACTTCACCTTAACATCAGAATCCATTTTGCAAATACTTCTCGCACATATTAATTGAGATTTGACTTAATGAAAGCAACAAAACAGTCTTTTGTTAGCCACAGTTGAGATCTCACACTGAAGAGATCTTTGTATACTATCTGGACAAATTTGTTCAATATCCAGTTTATTTATCTGTCTTAACTGTATCTGTACTCTTCCACCTTCATAATTACAGCATCTAACAGCTCCAAAGCTTTATGTAATGAAGTAAATTTTACTTCTCTTTTCTCTGTGAACACTATCTGAGTTTTAAAATTTACCTGGGCAAGGAATTTATTGCCTTTTTTGATGATAAAATGGTTATGATTATTTTGAACACAATGTAATTAAAATTAAAGGAAGTAATAAAACCTTGGCTGAAGTTTTCACTTTTAAAATGACACTTGAGAAGACAAAAAAAGCCTTTGGTCAATATGCTGGGAGTATATGATTGGCATTAATGTGGTTTCATATACCAGTATCTATTAAACAGGTATTCTCATTTCCTCTTGATTAAATGAAATTTTACCACATAATTTGGCAAAACATTACATTGTTATTGCCACAAAACATGGATTGTCTCACACACGCTACCTAGAAATGCTTTGAATGTGTATGTATGGACAATTTTTACCAGACTTGCAAACTTATCAGGACACATCCTGAAAAGCAGATGGATCACAACTTCATTTCAAGAGTGCATGGGATGTTTCAGGAAAGGAAACCTGAGATGCCCTCTCTTTCTCAGTGAAGAGCATGGCTCTTTGAATTAGTACATGTTTCAATAGTGCTGTGATGCTGAGAAAGCTGCTTAGCAAGATCTAGTGTGGTGGTGATATTTCTTCTCCAAAGGCATTATATACCATAGTAACATTATATGTTGGATCTAATAGACATTATTGTTGGATTCTGGATACGCTTCTGGAAAAGTATGCTCCTGAGTAGTATTCTGCTGTAGTGGACATTGGGTTTTGAGTTTGTTCAGTAATTCAGTAGGAAAGCTGAGCTATTATGGAGAGAATTAAGTTGTAAAAGCTTTTATTTATTCCAAAATTTGTGTATCTCATTGGAAAAACATGGATTTATTTCACGTAGAGGCTGCCTCTGTGACTATGGTCTGAGATATCCAGGTATAAGACATATTTTATCTGAAGTTATATGATCCACACTTCAGAAAAATCTGTTTGGCTGTGGTTATTAGCTGTTGCAAAGTAATTCAGACACTGTAGTCATGTACGTTTTCAAGCAGAGTTTCTTGCATCTCTCAGGGTAAGGACAGAGCATATTTGCATCTGGTAGCAATAAGGCAGTGAAGCATGTCTTACATTTTCCACATCACCAACTGTACACGGAAATTTCTTTCAGATTATGTGCCACAGGACAATATCACTTTCTGTCTGAAAGTGACAGTCTGTATATATATTTAAGCCTTGAAAAAGCTCTGCCTTGGAGAGGATTGCATGATGGTATTGTAAATACTCTGATTGGGTTTTGAGTATACAACCTGTAGAGCTTTGGACATCTTGAGAGCTGAATGCGTAAAGTATTCACGTGTACGTGAAAATGGTGCTGTTGTTTTTCCTGCTAGGATGTAGGTTTCTTTGAAGACACTTTTATCACCTACAGAAAGCAAAGACAAAAAGTTTCCCTGTAAAATTTTTCTAATTACAGAAGCAGGAAGAGGGGCTTGGGGGAGGGAGGGAAGGCAGGGAGAGAGAAGACGTCACAAGTAATCCTTATCAACTCATTCCCTTCTTATCTTTAAGGCACATATGACAGCTCTGCTCCCTTGAGTCCACAAATTAGTAAGAGAACCTCTGGCTTTTTTCTCTGTGACAGACACTTTCTCCTATACAGTGCATTAGCTTCTTCCAAACCTAACATTGATCAGCACATTGAAAAAAATATAATGTTCAGCATGCCTTCCAGCTGTTACACATAAAAATGTTTAACACCAATTATCTTTTAGATACCTCTTAGGATTAAAAAAACATATGATTCAAAGAAATATGGAAGTATTAACTCTGTTGGCGTGCATTTGACAGATGTTGTTGCAAGTATTTCTTATGGTAATTTTAAATGGTTAGTATTTAAAATTATTTGGAATCAAAAGCAGATTTCAGCAAATTATTTTTCTAATATCTGTCCTGAAGTGAAATTAAATTAGGACTTTGATCTTCTACATCACGTTAATAGCAAATTCCACTGCAACAGTTTGGTAGACTGAAGTTTTGCTTCATGGATTGATATTCCATCGTCAACCTTCCAAAATATATATGTATCACAGACTGCACGAAAGATTGCTCTTTTAAGAAGAGCATTTGAAAAACATGGTGAGGCAATGTTAATGACACTGGCCATCTTGAAAACTCTTGTGAAAAGGCTATCACTTACAAAAAGACTGCACTTAGGTTGAAAAAAAGTCTTGTCTAACTCAGGCTCTTCTGCCTCAAATGGTCCCTGGTGGTACTACTACTGAGCAGCGTGACTTGAGGATTAAAACAACATGAAGGAAAATCTCCTTGATATGAAAGACTGTCTGCTAAAGGTTAGTAATAATTTTGGTAACCATCAAAAGCACAAATTTGGTCTGAAGACATCAGAACACTGTAGCACTTGTTCCTTCTCTAAAGAAGTTCAGAAAACTGAAGGCAGGACAGCTTGAGAGCCATATTGATGATAGGATAAATTCAATTTAAATAGTCCATAATTGGAGCTGTCAGTCAGGGATCTAACAGAGAGTCTAACTGCCCCGCAGGTGACAGAGAGAGATCCCTTCTGGGGCAAAAGTGCTCTCATACACTCTCAAGTCACATATGCAGATGGCAACTTTTCACACTTTTATCCACCAAAAACTTGCTCTCTCATCTAGCTTCAGTCCATCAGTACACAAAGTCAAAGACTCACAGAATGCCTTGGTTGGAAAGGACCTTTTAAAAATCATCCAGTTCAATCAACCCACCTTGGTCAGGCTGCTTAATCTCTGTCCAGGCCTTGAATACTTCTAGTGAGGAGGTATCCACCACTTCCCAGGACAACCTATCCTTCCAGCTTTCTGGGACATCTTTATTCAGGAAAAAAGGACAGAAAAGTCATCGATACTTCTAACCACAACCACCAGTTAATAGACTTTAGGTTCAGAGGAGAAAGGAAGAAGGGAAGAGACCAAAGTTTGTAACCACAGATTAGATCAATGTGTGGCAATTCAGCTACCTGGATGAATTTGTTAAAGACAATGGGGGAAATAAAGAGGAATAGCCTGACCTATATGAGTCATTCAAATTGAAGATTCATCAGTACACCCGTAAGGAAGACTATACTCAAACCTGGGATCCAAGTGGATAGAATGTATACAAGATATGTGAATTGGGAGGTAGACAGGAAGGGTATCCTTGATGACAGGAAAGAAAAGGAGTTGGTTTCAGGTACTAGGAAAGGAAAGTCTGAGAATGAAGGGTAGGAAGGTAGAGAAGATTAGCCAAGAAAGACAGGAGAAGCAGCAAAAATAAGAATGGCAGAAAACACTAAAGTTGAATCTAAAAAACACCTTGTTTTTCCCTGTCCTACATGAACGTACATGAGTTTCCCTTGGTCATAACCCTATCATACATGAATGGCTTCTGTTATTTTCTGTGTTACTTTAATATCTCATTTGTTGCTTCACTGGGCACAACCTCTAACAACAAACAGCATGTCTTGGTTTGAAAGACAGGTACCTGCCAGCAAAAAAGCTGGAATCTCCCTTTGAATAGAGAATGTAAACCCCCTCCCTCAGATTATTATAATTTTGCAATTGGAGGCTCTCAGGCAAAGATTTGGGAGTGGGAATAACAGTTCTTTACTAGGAATATTAGACAAATACAAAGACAAATACAAATGTAATAGCACTAAGAGACAAGCAAAACAAAAAAACCCAACAAAACCTCAGAAAATACCACGACAGAGTCAGGGATGTGACCTGAGAGCCTGGGTGTCAGGGTGTTGAAAGCAGTCCAGATGANAGCATAATTAGAATATCACCTCAGGCTATTGTTAAAGATTTTGTAGGGTTTTTTTGTAGTTACTGTACTAGTGAGAACTTGATTTTTTTTCTCTGCAACAGGTAAAGACTGATATTAAAAATATATTTTTGTGGTAGTATATCTTCTAATGCATTCAGACATTCACTGTGAAACCATTCCAAAACACCCATGAGGCATGGTTTTCCACTCAGAAAAGCAAATCCTAGCCTCTGAAGCATTTATTTAACAATAATCAAGGAGAGCAAAAAAGAACAGAAGCATGATCCCTGAATGAGCAGCTACACAGCCTTCTAGTGAGGAGGCATGCTAAGGCAAATGAAATATCTGAGTCCAGCAGACTGCCAGAGGGCTTCTCTTAGAATTGAGTGTGTATCAACTCTGTTTATGCTTCTTCACAGTGCACCACCTTCCAAAATACATAATAGAAAACCATTTTCCATGTCCCTTTAAAGTGCTTGCTATCTGCTTTGTTTTTTACAATTGCTTACAGGCTGACTTAAAGGGATATTTCCTGCAAAACTCCGTTCTGATTCTGAAAAATTACCATAAGAAAAATACCCTTTCATATGGAACATAATCAAAAGTGGTGAATTTCATAATATAAAAGCTACGTCCTCTGTTTTACTATATTAGCCCAACAAATATAATTCAGATGGAAAAACCTTGTGTGAGATGTGGAATTGTACCTACTTATGGAAAACTCAGGTTAATTGCTATGCTTGGTGACAGCAAAATTGAACAAAGCCTTATAATCTAAATTATGTGTGCCAATGTGTGAGGTGAAAACAGCCTTGAATTTCAGAGATTATGGGTCTATCAAGCAGAATTATTTATATTTCACATGTAGATAATGTTCTTCAGCTGCAAAATCACTTGAATCATGGATGTTACAATGCAATAGCCACTTGACCACAACTCAGATTTATGTTTCCAAATGTGTATTCTAACTGTAATGCCACAACAAGAAACTATATGGAAGCATAGCATTTACAGCTAAATTCGAAACTCTATGAACTTCATGGCCATTCAAAATACTTTAGAAGGTACCAGTAGACATTGCTTTTAAGTATTTTTTTGTTAGAAGTACATCCATAATATTTGCCATTAGTTATATCTGTGGACCAGACAGTGAAGTGCCATCAGTCACAAAAATTCTCTTTGGTTCAACCCCTAAATCCGCTGTCCTCATTTGTGGTTTAGAACCAACTTAGATACTAAAGCTCTTCATATACTTTGCAATATCACAAAGTAATGCTTGTGAAATCAAAGGCTGACATATTTTTTAAAAATTGAAATTACCTCATCTCTTCTGAGTGGAACCCTCACATTCTTTCTTCTGTCTTTCCACCATAATTTCATTTCATGTCTCCTCTTCTTACCCTTTTCATCCTCCTCAGTATGTCCACTTATTGTACTGTGTTTCAGAACTTAAGTCTTAAACTTAGAATTCTGGAGATTTCAAGTTCCATTCATATCTTTGATTCTGTTGTAATATGTGGTTTTGAGTCATCAGGTAACTTGCCAGTGCATCTGTAAAGTGGAGTTGTTTGCATTTGGCCAGCAACGTGGCATATTTTGAATTGAACTAAATAATTTCCTGTGTCACTATGAGGTATTATTAAGTACCAAACACTTTGGTTCACTGAACGGCCAAATTAATTGGGAAATATTTTCTCCCAGACTGATGAAATGGAAATAAATGTATTTTTAGTAGATTTCTATATAGTTAGATGAATAAGCTTTGCTTTCATTCACTTCTCTTCTCCAAGGCAGGATCAGCTTTCCCTGTGACACTACAGAAGCTTCTTGTTCAAATACTTTTAAAAAGTTTGCAATGAAAATATACATGTGGTTTTTTTTTCTCTAAGTTTAAACACTAATTGTAAAAAGGATCTGGCTTTGTGAAACCAGCTACTCCTTGCCCTCTCCAAAATGCACTTTAAGAAAAGTTTATTCCTGTATCTTCAGAGTTATTTTTGCATGTTTGTTAGACTTTTGGCAGAGTTCTTCTTTCTAAACTAAAAAAGGCTGTTGTTTCCAATTTTTATAGTTCTGCAATACAACTTTATTAGAGCTACATACAAGAGTACAATGCCTTAATTTATGCAACAAACAAAAAATTTTGGTTGCTTCTCCCAGCATGGCATCTATTTTTATTACAGCTTCCTTCACAAATTTATATATGCATGTGTTTATTCATATCTGTAGGCATTTGTCCCTATTTTATCAGATTGCATCTCCAGCTTGCCAAAATTATTCTGAATTCTGAATCTGTCTTACAGAACTTTGTGGTCAGCCTAAGGCTGGTGTGTAAATTTAGTAGTGTCCAGTCACCAGAAAAATGAAATTCCCCCCAAATACTGGATGCAATATTCCAGATACCACCTTAAAAAAGTGTTGAGGAAGAGAATCACTTTCCTTAATTACTGGCTGTGCTCCTGGTAAACCAGATTAGAGTGCTGTACACTGTATACTTATTCTCTAGACATTTACTGAACTATTTTATGAACTTAGCTACCCATCTACTGCGGTAGTTAATTCTGATTTCTTTGTCAAGCCCTTGGAATTTACTTTGTTGAATACTGCTGATATAAATAATTTTACCACCAGACGATAAAAAGGCAGGACTGGGATGGACTCATTGATAAATTCCCCAGGTACTGCTATTGCGTATACGTTTAGGGGCGCTACACTGCTTTTGGGGTTTTGGCTGCTGAGTTTCAGAGCCAACTTCCACAGCACAGCTGAATGACTTTAAAACAGATTGCTGGGAGATGCCTCAGCAGGGCTCAGCCCCCTCTTGTTTCAGGAGCTACTTTTAAGCTGGGTGCTCACCCTTGCTCTCTCACTGAGCTGTGCTGCAGCTTTGCCTGAGTCTTTCCACCTGCCTAGCTGACCTGGATACTGATCCTGGTCTACAAACTGGAATTGCTAGCTTGATCTTGGACATGTCGTATCACTATGGACACATCTGGTATGACTGGACTGCTGGCTAACCCATCACAGAGCTTCTCTCTTATCCTTGCCCATAGGAGGTAGGACTGCATGCTTGACAGTCCTGTCCTTGCCTGCCTTGTGGTGATGCTGCCTTTTTAGATCTCCTTTCCTTATGGAACAGTTCCTCCTGCTGCTCCTTGACATGACCACTGTAATCTATGCTTCAACCATAATTCTCCCTGTGGGCTTACAGGGTGTTGAGCAGCTTTTGAAATAGTTGGCTACCAGGCTTTTAGAGTAGCCTTTCTATAAACTGTGTATGGGGATATATATGTACTTTGTTAGTTGACTCCATGAGGATGGGGTGTTCAGGTTCAGCTAGCACCCATCTGATCTCTGATGTTGATTTTGAGTCATTGGCAGACATTCTGGAACATGGCCTGGGAGATCTTTGTCTCCATCTGCATCATGGACTCGGACTGAGTGCCTGACAATCAGCATTGAGGGAGTAAGGCTGTAAAACGCAATGGAGCACCTTCTTCTCAGGTGTTGGTGACCAGAATGGGATATCATGACAGTGACAGGCATGAGATCACTACATAGAACTTTAAACTTACCCTTTTTGAGGTCAAAATGTGTCACTTCCTGCTGTTCCACCAAAGTGCACAGCACAATATGATCCCAAGAACTGGACAGTCATTTTTTGCAGGGTGAAGGAATTATCTACCCATCAGCAGCTTCCTTTGATTCTTCTTGGAGAAAAAGATTGCTCCAGGACTTTCTAGATAATTCCTGAGCATGAACATAATTGAGAATACAGAAGCAGAATCAAATCCAGCATCTGGAATGGCAGCAGTGTCACTCAGATTGTCAGCCCATTGCCAGATAGGGTAGGCTTGGCTTGGCTTTTGAGGTCTGCAGTGAGTAGAAGCATATGAGTCACCCTGGGTCTCTTAGCAATAGAAACAAAGGTCATTCCCTGGTGTGGGTTACCAGCATAATATAAAGTTGCGTGAAACAACTGCAAGTTCTGTAGTTTATTGCATATGGGATGAATTGCAATTTACTAATAACCCTAAATTAATAATTATTTCTGTAAGCAGTTTGCTGACTGCAAACTGTGTCCGATTAGGAGGGTACTGTAGTATGTTAAAAATATGTACTGTAGTACAAACAGATGTTGTTCCACTGTTACATAATTTCATTAAATGTCTAACCTATCCTATTGAAACATCTCCAGCAAAGATGGTGTTTATGATATTTGTTTATATCTATACTTGCCATTCTACTTAATTACATTCTGTCATGTATGGGCTGTATTGCTACAAGTGGATGAATCCATTATCCTGATGATGTGTGGATGCTACAGCTCTGTTTTCTTGACAGCTAGGGAGTGAGGCTGAACAAATACTCCTTGGGCAGGTATCCCTGCCTGTGGTGGGGAGGTTGGAACTAGAAGATCTGTAAGGTCCCTTCCAATCCAAACCATTCTATGATTATATCATCCTGTGGTCTATAGAAACACACACAAGCACATACAATCAGACTACTCAAGCACACAGCTGGCCATGCAGATCACATGGACAGGAAGTACTTGAAAATTTTACTTTGAGAAAGCTTTGAAAATTCCGCTAATGTCACTATGAAGCCATCAGAATTAGTGAGAATTAGTGAGATATTTAAAATCTAAGTATCCAGAGCACAAAGACAAAACTCTACAATTTTTTCAGCCACGTTTCAAGCCATGTGACATTCAATTCAGTACTTTACAAAATTTCACCAAACTTAATGACAAATGTGTAGAGAAGCCTCCTTTGAGGTTTCTTGCTTCACAGCAAAAGAAAAAATGTCACATAGCACCAGAGAAACAGTTATTCTTCCTGCCATAAAAAGTAAAAATGGCTGGGATAATACACAGAAAGCAATAGAGCAGCAAACTAAAATGGATTCCTTTGTCAGCAAACACTGTTAGAAAACACATAGAAAATACTGCTGAAGGTTTGAAGAGACAAGTATCAGCACAAATTACAGAGTGGAAGAGGATTCCTGAGTGGATGGATGAAAGTACAAATGTTTCTAAAATGCCTCAGATGAAGGTATTTGACAAATTCTGTTTCAATAGTGAAATAAATGAAGAGTTACCATCTGTAAGCCACAGAAGGGAAGATTTACCACAGAAGCTGTATTCTCAACAGTAAATTATTTCTTTAATAAAAACGTTTTCTGGAAGAGCTGTGCAAGTTTAAAGACCAGTGGAACAGCTGCTTTGACTGGCATAAGAGAAGGATTGGGTGGTAAGATTACGTAGTCACCACTACACGTGGAATTTGTTCACTGCAATATTCATAGATGAGTTATTACAGCAAAGAAACTAGGGTCAAACCTGCAAAAGGAGCTACAGGATGTCATCAGTTTGGTTCATTTCATAAAAACAAGACCTTGAAATATTAGAAACTTTACAATACTGTGCAATGACAGGGGAGAGAGGATGAAAATCCTTTATACCTGTGGAGAGTTGACCTTGATTGGCTGTCACATGCCCACCAAATCTATTAGCAGATATTTGAATCTATCTGATAACGACATGCTTCAGCATTAGAAGAGGCCACAGAGATTACTCTCATAAACTAAGAAGACATGACAGTGCAAGATAGGGAGAGATTAAGGCATTAGATATTAAAAAAAAACCAAAAGACAAACAAAACAAAACAAAACAAAAAAACAAATCTACGCATGTAAAGCAGGACATCAGACACTGGAGTGCAAACCCGCAGTTCTAAAAACCCCAACTGAGCTGCTCCATAACCCTTCCAATGCAAATCCTTTCACCAAAATTAAAACACTGTTAATGAATCTTGGCCCAGTTTGCATGCTTAGACAAATCAGCTGAGACATCAACCACCAAAAACAACATGTAAAATAGCAGAAATATTAAATGACATTAGGATACTTCTGCCCCTGAGATGAATAGGTGAGCATTGCCCATAACAGCTCCGTAGGATTGGCAGTGCCAGATCTGAGGCTTTCAGGGGCCCAAATGAAGCTGAGTAATAATTGCAAGCTCTTGAGTTACAGTGATGACATCTTTTACTGTCCTTTTTCTGTCAATTGCTATAATTGAATCCCTGGCAGGCATTCTAGGAAATGGAATTATCTTGACTGCCAATTCATCGAGCTGCATTGGGAGGAAAACATGGCCCCCATATGATATGATCATGATCTCGCTGATTTCATCTAGAATTACATTGCAATGCTGGATTATACTGGATTTATTCTTAACTATATTTTCTGAACCCTCCTATTTTGAAGAAAATATATTTGGAGTTATGAAGACAGGCTATATGTTTCTGAACTACTCCAGCCTCTGGTTTGGAGCCTGGCTTAGTGACTTCTATTGTATCAAGGTTGCCAGTTTTACACAGTCTTTCTTCATCTGGCTGAAGCTAGGAATTGTCAGGCTGGTGCCCTGGATGCTGCTCACATCATGGCTCTGCTCCTTCACAGCTGCAATTCCCTTCACCTGGGATGTCTACAGTGTGCATGAAAACATCACTGCTCCTTCATTCCTGACAAACTCTTCAGCAATGAGAACCACAATGAGAGACAGTTTGGGTTTATTAATTCTTCTCTGTAATGCTGGTATAGGTATGCCTTTAATACTGTCTGTTGTTTCAAGTATTCTGCTGATTGGGTCTCTGTGGATACACACCAGACAGATGCAAAATAATGCAAGTGGCTTCAGGGATCCCAGCTTAGAGGCCCATATGAAAGCCATTAAGTCAGTCTGTTCCTTACTTATCTTTTATGTTACATATTTCATAGCTTTCACTTTTCTTTTATAAAATTTTTTCTTAAGTTTTAGCACTCCAAAATCCATATGTATAACTGTAATGGCTGCCTGTCCTACAGGACACTCCATAGTCTTAATTTAGAGCAATCCAAAATTTCGAGGGCTGCCAGCTAGGATTTGGCACCACATTAACTGTTCTGTCAGAGCTATGTCCATGTGAAAGATCATGATTTATCCTGGACTTTCTAGTTGAGTTCAAGTGAATTAATTTTTAACCATAAGAGTTATAAAGTAACAGAAGCTGAAATGGGTAGATTAGATTATTAATCTGGAGTTACAGAGAAGGTGGAAATTGTCTCCTATTTACACTTCTTTCCTTGAAAATCCCAGTTTCTCTAAGACAGCAGAAAAACAAGGCCAAGACTCAGACCAGAATGTAACCTGCCTTGAAATGGTTAAAGTTTCTAATTCATTATACAAACAGATAAAACCTGCTTGATCACAAGCATGTTCATATTCAATTTGGGAATCTGATGCTTGAATGGTGTTTCTGGTTAATGCAAGCTGCTAATGAGGATGTTGAGGAATTTCCAATAATATGGGAGTATCTTATTCATAATTTTTTTTAATTTTTAAATTTTTTTAATTTTTTTTTTAATTTTTTCATAATTTTTAGCCTACAGCTAAATTGTAGAAAAAAAAATTGTTGACTCTAAAAGTGTCTATAAAATTCTGGTACGGTTCAGTGTAAAATGACACAGCCTTTTGAGCTCCCTTGCTTTTGCTGAAGTAGTGACCAGTGTCTGTGTTCCCAGTGAAATGATGCATTGGAGGACTCGCCAAAATCCTGTGATTACAGCTAATAGAAAAAAGTCTCACTATATTCTTGGTACATTGGGATTGGAGCTTCAGAATTCTTTTCATCTGCAGGGGAAGTTTATTTATTTTTAAAGTGACTGTCACTGAAACATATATGACTTGAGCCTTATATTGACTAAGCCCATCCTGATTCAATGTATCTGGTTTGGTTGTTGTCATTTTCTTTGAAGCATTGTACCTGTAATTGATCTGAGTCTGTGCCTGAAGAATTTAATTTTAAAAATTAAAAATACCAAGTCAAATGAAAATTTGTGTTGAAGTTTTCTTTTCCCTGATGACATAAACTGTTCCACAGGTGACAGAAGTGGCTTGCAGGATCATTTTTTATGCCATTGAACTGACACGCAGAAAATTCAGCACATGGCAATGACACCCTGACATGCCATTGTCAGCACCATGCATTGCCACCATGCTAGTTCCCAGCTCAGCACCATGAGACACCCGCGTTGGGAGGGTTGGTCTATCCTCTGCCATTCCCTGCTCTCCCCTCACCAGCCTTCAGGAACAAACCTCAGAGCTCTCTGACCACACCAACAAGCAAAACACGTGGACTGTGCTCAACCCACAATCTGTGTGTGCTGTCCTGCTCCTGGCTGAGCTCTGAGGCACACGGCTGCTCAGCAAGGACACATTGAACAGTAGCTCTCACACAATTTGGTTTACATTCCATTATTCCACATTCCTCATGCGCATGAGATTCAAAATCACTCCCTGTGCTATTTTCCAGCGTCTTTAAGAAATTTCTCCATTTTCTTTTTTTTTTTTTTTTCTCAGTTCCATTTCATTTGAGCATATCTCCATTCCTGAGCATTTGTAGGTCTTTCTTTATCCATTTCACAAGATTTTGTTTCCTTGCCCAAAACGTAATTTCTTTTCAGGAAAGGAAATGAAATATCTCAATTTCAATGGGGATCAATGTGGCAAGCTTTGGTCCATGTCCCTGCACTTCATGGCATCCCATGCCTTTTGATGGCCTTCATTCTGGCGATGATATTTTTTTTTCCCAGTATCCATGCCACATCTCTCATCTCTTCCCCTTTAATGTTCTGTCTTCCTTCTTGGTTTTTGCTTTTGCCTTTGCCTTTCGGGCAAGGAAACGAAATCTTGCAAAACTGCAAAGAAAGACCTAGAAACACTCTCAAAAGGAGATATATTCAAATGAAATGCAATTGGAAAAAAAAAAAAAAACCACAGAAAATTGGGAAATTTAATGCTTATAAGAAAATGGTCTGGGAGGAAATGAGGTGCCGTGCAAAAACCAAAACATGCTTAAACTAACCTCACAGAGGCTACAAAATCAGTGGAAAAAAATCAAGGAGGAAGACAGAACATTGAGGGGAAGAGATGAGAGATGTGGCAGGGATACTGAAGGAAAAAAAAAATATTTCTTCCCTCCAAAGCTTCCTTTCCATAGAGCTAAATCATGTAGTTACCAGTTTATGAACATGAGTTTTAGCATCTAAGTGGGAAAGCTGACAGAAATATTGCAAGGCACCTCATAGGGTCCATCTTCTGGAAGACCATTCTGTCTGTAACTAACCAGCTAACTAACTATGGCCATATGAATAAAAATATCTTCAACATGCATTATATACATTGTCTACTAAGTCCCTGTGTTCAACTGGATTGTAAGATAAGTTTGATAAGGATTTGTTTTGAGAAAAAAATAGCAACCCCTGTTTTAGTAGGAAAATGACAGCTACTGGGATTAGGATACTCTGAAGACATGCATCTTGTCTGAGAGCAGGCATTTTCTCTTTTCTCTCTTCGGTTTGTAATCTAAATGCAATTTGATTCCCCCCACCTTAAACCTACCAGTTTTCAACCTGAAAAAGGTTTGGAAGTCACGGAATCAGACCATTCCAAAACATCTGAACTATTTCCACACACACCAATACCACATAACTGCAATGGCAGCTCGATTCAAGTCTGGTACAGTGAATCAAATCAGGAAACAAATGGAACTCAAAGCTCATCCTGCTTTAGCACTACCAGAAGGACATCATGCAAATCATCTTGTCTTGTACTTCTTTCCATTGAGCATCCAGGAAAAAGCTCATAAGATTTTCTAGGAAACTGCTCACATGTAACATAAAGTAATGAGGTCAGCATTTGAAACAAAGCCCTTTTCTGTTATAAGCACTTTTCTGTATTACTGTAATTTAATGATGAAAAAAGTCATCAGTGAACAATTCAAAGAAAGAGAGTAGTCCCCATTTCTTTTCTAAAGCACAGTCTTTTCCAAGTGAAAAAAACAGTAATTTGATTAGAGTCCTTAGCTCAAGGCAAGAAATGCAAACATCTACATGAGAGATGACTACATGACATGAGAGAATCCTTCTCTAATTTGCATTTCCATAAGCACAGCTGGAATGTTCATAATGGAAATTCTGGACAACATCTGATGGACTCTGCTTTGAATGCCCATTAGAACATGATGTAAGAATTGGTAGTACATGTACAATTGGCAGCTGGGCATGCCAATTGTATATGATGTATACATATGTATATGATGTATATGATGGTCCCTTACTAGTTCTGCATGTGCATATTGACATGAAAGGCAGGAATGGAACATCTAACTGGATAGCATCTTACACTGATATACACATCTATTAAACAGACAATTTCTTCAACAAAATTCTTTTTTTTTTAATCTCAGAGGAGCTTAGTTTGTTGAGATATGGAAATTCAAGTGTTACTCACGCCTTCAGGTTGCAAGAGTCTTACACAAACCAAATATTGTTGTTTATTTAGGCCAATTCATTGAGCTCTTTTTGCACCTTTTACTTATGCAGTGAAATCTCTTAGAACAATATCTTTCTTTTATGAAGGGACATAAAATTATGACACCTACACTTAGCTTTTGAATTATTTTCATCTGTCCTATGAAAAGGTATGGAACACTACACTAAACTCAGAGTTGAAAAACAAAAATTCTATTATCTTCAAATAGTTGCACACACATGTTAATGTGTGTTGAATTAACCTAAAATGCAGGATGGGCACAAATTTCAGTTCATCTATGTTCAGCTATGACAGCATATATGTGTCTGTGAAAGTCCAGGAGCAGTTAATGTCAGTTGCTAAAAAAATTAAGGGAATTTCTACTTAAGAGAGTTGTCAGCAAATCACTGTTTGTTCTTGCCACAGTCACAGAAAGGGTGTATGGACAAATACATCTTACACTCATGGATTCCCAGATCACTTATTTTACAGGGAAAAAAAGAGACCTGAATAGAAAACCTCATTATTCAGTGTTATGAAAGTTGAGATTGCTTAAAAAATCACCAGCAATGGTACCAGTAAAAATCAGATTTACCACTAAGCAACAGCATGACAAAGTTCATTGGCAAGGTTCACTCTACTACTTACTAGATGGTTAAGGCACACCAAGAGTAAAAAAGAAACAAACAAAATCCACTCAATCAAAACAGAAATGAACCCAGTACTATTTGTGTGTGTTTAGCTGTGTGTTTAGCTGCGTGTGACAAAATGGTAGAAAGAGCAAGGATAAGAAAGAAATACAGCCTAAAAGCTTAATAGCACTCAAACTTAACAGTACTTAACCGTTACTTGTAACTTAAACTTGACATTTTAGTAATGGAACAACACTGAACAGCATTTTGCATAACTTAAATTATACCCTAAACTTAACAATTTAGCAAAGGAGTAACACTCAGCAGCATTTAACTTAGCTTATAACTTAAATAAAAGTTACTTACAGGCCTAAGTTACTTAGATACCTAAGATACTTAAACACCTAAGAGAGCAGCATTTCTGTTTTGCCTTAGCTGCACACACTTGTATGCACACAGACATAAAGAGTCAGTGCAAGGTACTTGTGAAAAATTCCCCTCAAAGTTAACAAAATACTCACTTTGGATGCCCTTGCTTCTCCTCAGTGAACAAAGGGGCCTTGAGAAGTGGGGTTATCAGCCCAGGATCCATCATTATTTGGTGATCTCCAAGTGCAGCAAAGGAAAGTTTGCTGGCTCAGAGGGCTCCAAGGGTCTCATTTTGGATTGCTGTTTATAGGCCGCAAGTGGCCCTTAGTCATAACAATGGTCCATCCTGGCCACACTTCGGGCCTGCATCCTTTCTTTGAAAGTGTGAGAATTAGGATGTTATACCACTCAGGCAAGGAGAACAGTTTCCAAGGCTGTTGATAAAAAATCCAGGAGCTCGTTAGGCAGTGCAAGTTTCTGGGAGCACACAGTGTTTCTGATAAGCTCAGGAGGCGCTGGGCCCGGGTGCTGCTCATCAAGGCAAGACCTAATGAGCATTTCTCAGGTCACAGTGTGGCCTGAAAGGGGAGGGGGTGGTGGATAAACCACCACAGCCAATAAAAAGCTGAAGTGACAGCAGCCTAAGTGGTCTAAGAGGCAAGAACTACCAAATCCTTTCCCAGCCTTGTCTGAGCAAACACTGAGAAGATCCCACTGCATAAGAATTAGGCATGAAATAACTTGCACTCTCAAAAGCGGGAAGAGAGTTGAAAGGGCCAATGAATGTGACACACACTCTTGGTACAGAAGCAAGGGAACAAAAGGGTCAAATAAAAAAAAAAAGGGGAACAACGTAGATAATACTGTAACTGGGTACAAGTGCAAGAGACCAGTAGTACAAAGGGAATTAATTAACTGATTAATTGGTGTAGCTTTCCTTAATTATCTGTTCCTATATCTCAGCATCCAACTACATGTTTCTTCATCATTTATGTTGGACGCCACCACAATTTTCAACTCCTGGACAGGCAAGATCATCAGAGTCTTCAGCGTTTGACACATTCCTTCCAATCAGAGGCAGAAGCATAAGGACACATTATATATCCCTAATGGGATCCAGTCACTTTGCTTTAACAAATCAATTTCATACAACATCCATAGCCTTGATTTTTGATAAATACTTAGGCTGACTCTATTCTGTAGATATCTGTATATGATGCTCAGTTTTTCTTTTGAAACCTCTTCAGACAGCAGTCACAAAGCTGATGCTGTTTAATTGACACAGCTTGCATTGATTTTTTTTTTTTTTAATTGCCTATTCTTTCTCGACACAATATGGAAATGTAAAGGAGGATGATCCACAGGTTCTATTCATTTAACATAGAAAGAGTTAAATGCAGCGACTTACAGAACATGCAAACAGCTATTCACTGTAGTTTGCATCCCTGTGATTGCTGGTTGGGCTTTTACAATCAAAGAATTCTATCCTCAGCTAAGAGAAATGGAAAATCCTATTGCATTTTTAAGGCTTTCCTGGACATCCACAGCTTTGTCTTTTTCTGGGTATATACCCTAAGAGCAATACTATCATCCTGATTTTAGTTTGATTAACGCCTATATAAAGATGATACTTTTAAAATATGTCAAATAACTTTAACATAACATATTGAAAATAAGCCTAATACTTTTTTATAATAAAAAAATATAAAATCCTCCAAACATTAGTAAAAAGTGACTAATCTGATGCCTAAATTTTCAGTGATGAAATTATCGCCTTGTAAAGATATAGTCATTAGTCTATTTTCCAAATATGAAAATGTAAGGATTCAATCAGCTGTACATAATAGCAGACCTCGCAACTCTTGAACAGATTTTCTCCTTTATGTATCAAGACATGAGACATAATGTTTACTGCAAATTCCATTTTCCTTGACAGAAGATTCTGCCATGCAGAAAGAGCACAAAAAATATTTACTTCTATGTAAAGAATATTTAATTTATTAATTAAGAGGATGTTTTTTACCACACATTTTAAACTAATAGCTATTCACAAAGCAAATGCACTTGCATAGTTCCCATTTTCTCTTTCTGTCTTACATGCCCACACTCATAGTAACTTGTAATTGAATTACAAAAGAAAAACAGATTTAAATTATTAGCAATAAACAATTGTCCATGCTGAAGGAAGAAAATATACAAACATTGCAAGCAGCAGTAAAATGTTGATTAATGAGTGATTTGCATCCCTCAGATCACATCTGAAATCCCTTTCTTAAGCTAATACTGTGGTGCTATGCTGGTTTGGTCTGGAGAAATTGTGGGTTTGGAGACCAGCTACCAGAGAGATCTCATCCACTGTTTTTAATTTGTGCCTTCAAATTCAGGGCTGAAAGATTTAAATATTCAGAGGAAAAATTTAGAAAACTTATCTTACAAAAAGGGATAAACACAGACATACACGTCACCTGGTTCTTATTGAAAATTGAATCATTTTGATCTTGAGAACTGAGATGATGGCATTTAACTTGATGTGTCCTCACAATTCTCTCAAGCAAAGGTCAGAGCATAATCTGCCATAATTTATGCAAATTTTCAGTGGCCATTGGATCAGTTGTTCCATTGTTAGCTGACTGAACATTAACCATGAAATCCTAGATAGTGATCCCAAGTTAATTTTAATACACATGGTTTGAAGAAATAGTGATTTCATGATTACTTGGAATTAACAAAACTTGAGGGGAAAAAATAACAGAGAATCATATAAAAAGATTTTTTTAATTATTAAGGAAAAATGGTACAGAAAGCAACAATAGTCACAAAAAAACCACGTATAAATGTATGTATAAATTAAAATGTCTCAGTGGAAGCGCACTGAAAACATATGCCTTAGAAGACAATTGAAAGAAATCATCTTCATTCAATGGGTCATAAGATCAAAATACAGTTTATTCTGAAACTGAATAACATCTTATTTTTCTTACAATAAAAATAATATTGGCTCACACTTGAAGTCTCCCTGAAACCAAATTTTGTCAAATATTAATATTTCTTTAGAGCTCGCTTTCTCAAGTGATACTTTTGCTGAAAAATTTCTGACTGACACTTCTCCAAAAGCATTTGGGCTCACAAGACCATAAATAAACTACCTTTTGGAAGGCTTTGACAAATACATTCATAAAGATAACATAAAGGTAAATACCACTCCAGATAAATTCATTTCAGATGTCTGTTTAAACCATTGTCAGTTTGAGATACAGAGATTAATACATCTCAAAGCTCAGGTTTATCTTAATCACAGGATACAACTCATTTCTCTGAAACTCAAAATCCCTCCAGCACAGCCTGAGTAAGGAAGAAAGTGGTTTCCTTCCTAACTGCTTGCTTTCCTTCAGGCAACCCCATCTTTACCTAAGCACTCAGTGTATTACCTTCATCTCTTAACTCTATCTATGCTTTGTTCAAAGATAAAGGCAGTTCAAAGGCACGTGTACTTACACAGCACCAAAGCAAGTTTTGAAGCAGCCTGTGCTAACTAGAGGCCACAAGACATGCATTTGGGTGTGATTATCTTTCTCACTTGCACAGACGTATGGGTCTGACAGTTGTAAGACCTGGAGGAAGCCTTCAGAAATGTGTACAGCCTTCTGTACAAAAGAGTTCATACTCTGAATTGAAACAATTAGGCAAGAGTGGTTTGTCTCTTAGTTATCTTGCAGTGAGTAATGTACTTTGAAATTCTGTTTATAAAGTGCAGCAGTAAAGGCATAAATTTCCCATAGATACAAAAGAATTGTGTTCAGAGAGATTGGAGGTAAAGATTACTGCTGCAAGCTGAAATAGTGGGATAGGACAGTGTCCTGTGGGACACATGATAGCTTTTGGATCAACTCTGGCTCTGCATTTCTGTCATAAAAGCCCACATGGGGTGAATTTGCATGAATGAGCAGGGCCTGTGCATGTGATACAAGAAACGAGATCAAAGAAAGAATGAGTAGGTGCGGAGAGGCAAATGAAATTCTCCTAAGAATACATAAAGTCAGGAGACTCTCAATCCTGCATATTCACAAGAAAAGAAAAACTCAGAACATCAAGATTCTCGAGTCTCTCAAGGCCACAAGCATGTCATGATAACAGGCAACAATCAGTGAGTGTCTGAGTGTGAGGCAATAACTGAACACAATGTGTGAATTGTTATCTGCTATTAATAATAACAGCTGGATTCTACTAATAGTCTAATTAATAAGAAGTGATCTAATAGACATTAATTGTGATCTTTTTCTCTCCTGACTTGAATACCAACCAGGAAAATTTTCAAAATTACTCGTGAAACCATCATGTCCTTGCTTGATTCTCTAGGACCAGTACAGGCTCATTAATGGTTGCCTGCCTGAGCCCAATCTGTACTCACTGACCAATAAAAATTCCACTAATCGTGCTCATTGTCCCTTCACTGACCTGCCTTCTTTGCATTGTGTTGATCATAGCATTGGGAAGTCTGAGATGTTGCATATCCTCAGAGCAGAGTTCATTGTCAAGTACCAGATTAAAATGCTATATAGTCAGTATGGAGTAAGGCCTTTCTGTCTGCTCTACAGCAATCTTCTCTGGTATCTGCAGCAAAAGGATGATTTATTCAGAGGGTCTGTTGTGGTAATTCCTGAACAATGGAGAAGGTGATTTAAGGGGACCATTGGAGTAACCAAATCTACACTTGTGTTAACTGAATGAAACATGCCCAATAGTTCCTTTCAATTATTATGACCTTTGTCATTACTGCAGAAGATTTCTGCCACTATTTTTACTCAGAACTAATTCCAGGGTCTTATTTTTCTCATTATTAGAAATCTCCTTGTGATATCCAGTCATAAATGTCTTCATAACAACTTTATGCTTTCCTTTACATTATATAATCCTTGTTCCACTTACTGATAACCTGTCTCAAAATACTTAGAACCAAAAGTTAGTTTGTTGAGGCTGACAACAGTTTGAAGTCTCTTCATTACCCTTTGACTGTGAAATGGACTTTGAATTCATCTGATCATCCCTGAAGACATTCTTTGTATTGTTCCAACTCTAGCACATCATTTTGGTAAACAAAATATTGTGTTCAGTTTCTTAAGCAAAATATCGCAGAGTTGTTCTGCTGTTTCCTGCCTGATTTTCACAGAATCATAGCACCATTTTAGTTAGCAAATATGTTAATATCAAGTCCAACCATTAACCTAGCACTAAACCTAAGGGCCTGTGGCCCTAAGTGCCTCATCTACATATCTTTGAAATAAATCTGTGAATGGCGATTCAACCACTTCCCTGGGGAGGCTGTCCCAGCGTTTGACAACCCTGTCAGTGAAGAATTTTTTCCCAGTATCTCACCTGAGCCTCCTCTAGCACAATGTGAGGTAACTTTCTTTCATGCTGTCTGTTCTAACATCCATGGGCACTGGCACGTACCTGACTACATGGACTGTGCTAGAAAAGAGTCTCTGGTCATCAAGGGCCTTTGTGCTGAAGAACAGATCTTACTCTAAGGCTTCCTGAAGTGGGTTTAAGATGTTAGTGAGAATTCAGTTGGTGGACACCTATCAGCAAAGAATAATGCTAAGTGAAACCACTGAACCTCAGTATAGGAACCAACATGATAATGGATACCTTACCTATCTCATTGGCACCTCTGTAGTCGGATTTCCCTCACCCTGACCCCATTTCCAATGGAGTGGCATTGACTTTCTGGTTTTCAGAGGTCTCTATCAGGTAGCAGAAGCAGGATACTCTGCAAGGGAAGGTCAGCCAGGAACTGAAGCTGACAGCAAACCAGTCATGAAGCAAGGTCCTCACAAGAGTTGCAATCCCATAGTACCTGAACAAAAAACCCTCCGGAATAGGTCAGCAACAGCTGCAAGGTTAAGCAGTAGTAGTGCAGGCAATCCAAACAAAAACAAGATCAAGCAATAAAGTCAAGTCAGCAGATCAGGGTCAGGTATCAGCAAAGTTCGTGGCAAGACCCCAGTCTAGCTGCCCTGTAGCTCTAGCAGAGACCACAGGCAAGTGTCTGAGCTCCTGAGCAAAGAAGAGGCAGTGTCTGGCCTGACTCTCAGCTCTTTCTTCAGCTCTTTCTGCAGCAGTCTGACCCAAGGCTATCGTGCTGCAAAGTTACACAGAACTTGAACAAGCAAAGCCCAGTGAGAAGGAGAAGAAGTTGCAAAGATCAGTGTTCTAAGGACCCAACAGCATGGATGTTACTGAATTCAGGATTTTGGATAAAGGGCAGATAGATGCCATCAGACAAAAGGAGGATGCTGTCAGTGTCATAAAGGGGAATGTGTGTTTAGACTGGCGTAAACAGCATTCTGCAACTTGTTCCAGTTGTCAGAATGAGTCAAGTAGCCACTGTTTAATTAAAAACAGCTTTATTTCCCTTAAGTTACCATTCTAGAGTGAGTGAGAGGGGGGTAGAACTACCAGCAGTGGTCACCTGAAACAAAAAGAAACTCAGCAGAGGAAACAGGACAGCCTGCAATTTGAATCCTAAGGAAGATTTTTTTAAGAGCTTCTGCCCAAAAAGTTATGACCAGATACGGAAGCCTTAAGCCTACCCCAAAGACAGAGAGGTAACATTTTTTACTCACCAAACCACCTCTAGTGATAAACACCATTTTTGTTGATTCGAGTACAATTTCTTCCAATATGACAGGTAAGCTACAAATTAAATTAATTTTCTTTGCTTTTTTTTCTTGGAAGTGATTCATAAATGACCAGTGTTCTGCACTTTCATCCTCCTTTTTAGGTGAGAAATAACCACTTTGCACACTGCTCTGCCTGTGCCACCAGTGTTGGTCCTATAGTAAAACAATTCTGATGATGACATCAGATACACAATCATCCTTCATATAAGGTCACAAGTACACTTTTTGAATTTTATTGGAGGTTTTAGCTCCTTCAGATTGGAGATTAATCTGCTGATAACGTCAAAAAAGGTGAACAGTATTTCTATTGGTTCCTTCAGGTAGCTCATGCTAGCATGTGAATCTATATATTTCCTCCTCTGTAGTTATTTGTAAGATATCAGAATGCCCAGCCAGAGTTTTAGGTAGGCAGTGTCTGGCAAGAGAAGTTTCATCCATCTGTGGTCAGGATGGCAACAAAAGGACTTCATTCTGCTCCAGTGCTGTGGTTGATTGTCCTCTCCACTCGGGTCTCCCTGGGTAAGTACATACTTTATTTTGCATAAGGCAGTGAGATTTAAAAAAAAGAATGTAAATTTAGTATACACAGTTGTTGTTCTTTTACCAACCTCTAAAACAAAGTGACTAAATAGTGTTTAAGTATGTTTCTGTCCTTGGTAATCCTGAGATTAGGAAGGGTAAGCCTTTTGTAAAAGTTTTGTATTTTATTTAGATATAGTGACTGGCCATTCTCATAAAAATTCAAGTCCAAATTTTGTAAACTAAAAGCTGTACTAAAAACCAGCTGGGTATTCTTCCTACTGTCTTATCTCTCCCGCTGAGCTCTCTGTAGATGGAATTAATAATTTCAGGTCTTTGTTCAACACCAGTTAAAATGATGTAGCTCTACCCTGTGTGTCCAGTGGAGTTTGGATAACACAACATCTCCTCAGTTGCTCCTGTATATCTGAAGCTTATCACTATTTGTCTCTCTGCACTTCTGGAGCTATGTGTACATGCTGGATGCTGGTGATGAGAGACAGATTTTGGAAACCTCATTTTTTTCTCTCTCCACATGGAGGTGACATGAAGGCATTGTGGTGGTGGTCGCATCCCCATACGATGAGAACAAGACTTCAGGGTTGATGTTTTGCTATAGCATGGGCCTAGTCTTGAAGGTTCGCACCAGTTGTGTGGATGCAGTCAGAGTTCACATGGCAGGGAACAGGAAGCACTCCTGACGTACATTTTCATAATATGAAATGTTTTTTTATTTAGACACCTTTGTAGTGATGCTTTAGTGTCAACTAAGCTGTACTGCAGAAATGAAAGTGAGTTTTCAGCCAACTCCTTGTTAACATCAGGGAACAGTAACAGACTCACTGGAAGATGCAGACAAGAGTAGCTTTACAATGACTCCATCTGCAGCAGCACCTACAACCCTCATCTCTGATCTGGCAGCACTCGCATTCTCCATGCGGCTACAGGAGTTCCCCAGGCACAGAGCACTCTGCAGAGCAGTGCAGGAGTCACAACTTTCCAGGAGTGAGCTGGCAATCTGCCCCTGCGGCAGCAAGCCTGGGCTGGAAACCTCCTCTTAGGGCCTGGGGACTGGAATGCATGGTGCACTCTCATCCTTTGCCTGTGACAAGAACTGGGGTTTCAGCTGGAGCAAGCAAAAATCTCATGCCTTCTCAGCTAAGCAGAACACCAAACCACTGAATTCAATGAAGGTACTTGTAGGACATGCTGTGGAGTGTGAGGAAATACAAAATTGTACCTGTACGTATCATAAAAAATTCACAGAAGAGTGATTACAGAAAATGATAGCTTTTATTAGGAAATATTTAAATCTGTCAATTGGGTTATGCCTACCTCTGCATCCAGTCTTGCATGCTGTTACATGTTGAAAACATCAGATGTACAATTATTTAAAAATTTAAATTTAAAAAGTGCACAGAGATCATACAGTTGAGTGAAGAGCTGTTTGTTTTGTTCCTGGATATGGCTAATAGAAATTGATTATCTGGTTCATTTAAAAATGTATTAGGAATTCAACTTTTCTTAGAATTCATTACCCTTTAACATGTATAAATATCATAGCTGAGAAAACTCTTTTTTTGGACTATGATCTTCAAATAGCCTGGGGGTTGTTCTCCAGAATATCCTTCTAAAGACTTATAAGACTTTTTACAGAAAGATGATGTCGCCTCTGTGACAACCTGTTGCAGGCAAAAAGCAGTTTTCTAGTTACCTGAGGATTGTGCTATGCATGTGACTTTCTTTACTCAAGAGGCTTGAGGAGAGAGGATATTTTGCAGAAAAAATAGGGTTTGGAAATTACCAATTGTCAGTCTCTTGAATAACAACCTTTTTTTTTGTTTGTTTCCAAATTTAAATGATAGGCAGGAAATTGTGAGGAAATCCAGTAGTGTTAGCAAAGAGGTAAAGCCTTTGCCTGTGTATGAGAGGTGATGATGTGTCAAAGCCACATTGTGTATGATCAAGCAGTTACAGACCACATGAAGATGGAGGAAAAATTGCCTTCCAATTGACTACTGCTAGCAGTTTACTCTGCAATAAGAAATGAAGCAATGGCTAGTTTTGGAATGAAATGGCTGCATTAGCACCAGCTCATGGGTTAAGACTGACACACTTGCAGTGAATAGAGAGAAGAATTAGATTTGTTTCCAAATGCAAAGAAAAATTAAATTTTCTTATTTCACAATATCAGACAACAGCAAGATGTGTGATATGTAGAAACGCTTCTGTCTTTCGAGGAAGAGAGGGAAGGTGATATTTTACATAAAGGATTGTTTTTTTAAAATCTTACAGAAAAACCCAAGGCTCTTAGTGCAAATTTTCTTTTGTCGCTTATCAAACACCATCATTGATAGAAGATTATCTTCCTGGGCTATTTGCAAGATTAAAAAAGCTGCACTGCTTTCCATCCACATCAGTGCCCAGTGCTGGGTCTGGATGAGTACTGTAGATTTCTCTTGGCACCTGGTTCCTGTGGCTGTGAGTGCAGATCAACAGGGCCCATGGCCAGGCATGGCTGTGCCAGAGTGGAACACAGACACACCTCCCACATAGCACAGGCAGTGAGAGAAGGTCCAGGTCTGTGCTTAAATGGGCCCATGAGCAGAGCATGTGGGTGGAAAACCCAGGTGGGGAAGCACAAGGTCATTAAGGATTCTTAGTGCACTCAGGACGTTAACAATTGGATGGAACCTGTCCTGTAAATGTTTGCTTTAATATTCCATTGTATGTCAGGTCTTGAAACAGTAAAAATTTGTGACCAAATTTATTAGGCTTCTTATGCAACTGTCCTGTAAACCTCCTTTAGCTATGTGGTTAATCTGAATAATCCCCCAGCCCCAAAAGAAGTTGCCAGCCCTCTTCAAGGATTTACCTGTTCCATAACATGCTGAAATGCAAACCTGATCAAACTGAAGACAAAAGTCAGACACAGTGGCCAACCACTTCCTGTTTCCTTTGCACATTTAGCTTGTAGTCTGTCCTTAACCTGGGAATACAACAGTCCTGCACGTATTTAATTTTCCACCCATTTCATGAGTATCCTCTTTCATGCTTCAAGCAGTAGTGCCTTTGATCCAGCTGGTAGTGAGGATAAGTTTTAGTCCAAACAGTCACACATATGTTATACTCACATACAAATACATACCCCCACACACCACAGCTGTACATGGCTGCCCACACAGATGTAAACATGCAACATGTGACACATGTGACATAAACATAAACAGCACCAGCGGCCTTACAATGATCTATCTTAACTTCTGTAAGGCCTTTGACATGGTCCCACACAACAGTCTTGTCACTGAACTGGATATATGTGGGTTTGTTGGATGGACTATTCAATGGATAAGAAATTGGATGGATGGATGCATCCAAAGAGTTACAGTCAATGGCTCAATCTCAAAATAGAGATCAGTAACAAGTGGTGTCCCTCAGGGGTTAGGAACTGTTCAAAATCCTTATTACTGACATTGGTAGTGGGATTGAGTTCACCCTTGGCAAGTTTCCAGAGGACACAAAGCTCAGTGGTGCAGCCATTGAGGGAAGGAATGCTATCCAAAGAATCTTGACAGACTTGAAAAATGAGCCTCAACCCATGAAGTTCAACAAGGCCAAGTGCAAGGTGCTGTACCTGGCTTAGGACAACCACCAGGATCAGCACGGACTGGAAGATGCATGGCTTGAGAGCAGTCCCATGGAGAAGGACCTGGGGATACTGGTGGGGACAAACTGGACATGAGCCAGCAATGTGCCCTTGCAGCCCAGAAAGCCAGCTTTGAACTGAGTCTTGAGCTGAGTCATCCCCTGACCTTACCACCTCTCCAGTAGCTGACCTGGCCCCTCTGGTCCCTTTGGTAGCCAACTCCTCCAGTTACCTCACTCCCAAAGACACACAAACTTGGCTTTCAGGCCAATTAACTCACAGGATAATGAAGCTTGATCCACTATAGCAATCACACACTGACAGGCAGTCCCCTCACCCACTGCAGTTGCCCATGTTTATCTTGGCAGGCTTTGTGAATCACAAAGCAGGGAAATTACTCAGCATTTCCCAGCCCAGATAAGTCAGTAAAAGAGAAAGTTTGCCTGTCATTAGAAATAATTTACATTTTAGCAGTGCAGTTAGCTCAAACTTGTAAATACAGACATAACTCCTTGCAAAAAAACGCTCTTTAAGTTGGACTGTTTAGAAAGGTGAACCAAATAAGCCTGATGTAAGAGTAAATTAAGAGCAATAATGATCTCATTAACATCTGCAATAGATAATCATGATTAAGGTCTGTCCTTCCTATAACCTTGCTCTGTCTGAAGGCTCTGATGAATTGAGGCTGTCAAACGGAACTGGACCCTGCTCTGGGAGAGTGGAAGTAAAACATGAGGAGCAGTGGGGAACCGTGTGTGATGGCGACTGGACCATAAAGGATGCTGAGGTTGTCTGTAAGCAACTACAATGTGGATCTGCTGTTAAGGCCCTAAATCGAGCTCCTTTTGGACAAGGAACTGGACCAACGTGGTTGTACCGAGTTGATTGCCGTGGTGATGAATCTGCTCTCTGGAACTGCTCACATACAGGATGGGGTGCTTTCACCTGCCCTCATTATTTTGATATTGGAGTGATCTGCTCAGGTAAGAAGTGATCCAGCCTTGTATAATAGAAAAAAGATATGAGCCTGGGATAAAACTTTGTCCTAGTTGGATAAAGCCAAGTATTCCCACTACTCATCCAAAGCAACTTGCTCCAGCATTAAGTCTTCTGCTGACTATGAGTGCAAGCTGACTTTGCCTGGGCACAGCAATGACATTGAATGAGCATATTAAATGACTAGAACAGAAAGAAAAAAAAAAAAAAAGCACTATTTGTTTCTACCACAGCTCTCCCAGACAACAGGAGAGTAGTACTGAACTTGTCTTTGACCAGGAATGGGGGCTAAAAAAGCAGGTATAGGTAGAGAAGCAAGAAAATGCAATGTTATTTCATACAACTGCCCTTCTTCTCCAGATCTTCAGGTAGGCCAAGACAGGACAGTCTGCAATGGCAAAAAAAAAAGATTAATATCTGTTTGGCAGCTTCCTGTGCAAGATGTGCATGGTTTTACTCTTTGGAAAAAGAACCACTGCATGAAGTTTTTCCTTCCCAGCTTCAGGACTTTACATTTGTCCTTTTTTGATTTTTGTAAGGCTCCTGTCAGCCCATTAGTCTAGCCTGTCTAGATCTCTCTGGATTGCAGCTCTGCCCTCATGGTTTTCTCCCCACCCCCCCCAAAATCATAAGAGTGTACCCCATCACCACCTCCATGAAGATAAGACACTGAGCAGAACAGGCCCCTGGAAAGACCCAACAAGTGATATTCCACTTGCTGACAATCTTCAGGTAGAGTGCAACTCACTAATGACTGAGCTTGACCATTCAATCAGCTGCTTAACCATGTTGTCCTTTCAGCCAGACAGTAACATTCTAGTTCTTGGACATAAGAATATTGTACGAGACAGTGTTAATGGCAGTGCTAAATGTGAGGTAAATGGCATATGCTGCTGTCCCCTCATCCATAAATCCATTTTAATCAGAGAAAGCAATACAGTTGCACAGGCATGATACACTCCTGATAAAACCACGCTGACTCTTCCCATTCATCTCCTTGTGCCCACAAATGAGTTCCTACAAGTCTCACTTGAAAAAAAATTTTTTCAAGTACCAAAGGGAGGCTAGTCTGCCTGTAGGTCTCCAGACTGTCTTTTTAGCAGTTTCTGAAACTGGGTGCAACATTTCCTGTTTCCTCTTCCTGGGGTGCTTCAGCTTCCTATTCATTGCAATAATGAAGTCTCAAGGACACACACTAGTAAATGGCTATTTATGTATTTATCTATTTGGGAATTGCTATTTCTCAGTCATTGGCAGATGTTCAAAGCTTCCTTCCTTCTTTCCCAATATTTAGTATTTTCAGATACTGAGAAATAAGCAATGTCATACAACATTTTCTTCTTTATCAGTGCTATACAGGAATTTCCCCAGTCACAATTCAAAAGTATCAGTGGTTCTAGAGAAGTGAAATGTGTCTTGCCCATCAAGGAGTTATTTATAGGTCAGTACAACCAACCCTTGATGCTGGATTTCTTGTTTTTTGGTTTTTTTCTAGGCTTCTCTGATCTGCGTCTGATTGGAGGGGACACTGCCTGCTCAGGACATCTGAAAGTAAAGCAAGTAGAAACTTGGGCAACTGTCTGTTTCTCATACATTGATTTCAAAACTGCCTCTGTTATATGTAATGAGTTAGAGTGTGGCCAGGCTGTGGATGCCTTGAGAGGACCTCACTTTGGAGACAGACATGAGCTGATCTGGCAAGAAGAGTTTCACTGTGTAGGGAATGAGACTCACCTTGCAGACTGTCCCAGGAGCATACACCATAGTAACACGTGCTCTCATGATGCCACTGTTATATGTTCAGGTGAGAATTTGGACTCATGGACATTATTCACCCGTGTCCTTTATACCTTCTTCCTGTTAACCCACAGTTCAGAGCATCTGTACACTTCTGTGGTCCTCAGGATCCTTGGATGCTTCCCTTACCATGCCTTGAGCCATTCAAGGGGGACCAGAAAATAACAGAGAGCAGTCCCACAATGTCTCCTTCACTCTACTGAGAGTCTGCATCTAACATGGGCTGTTCTAATCACTTCACTACCACACAGAGATCTCAAAAGGGCTGTTATTTCTTTTATGCTTCAGAAATACGCACTCAACAGTCCTAAGAATGCTCTATCCATCCTTCTCTTATAAACAAAAGGAAAAATGGCCAGAGCAGACAAGCAGGAATATCGAGATATTAATTTATTTCCTCTGGTGCCAGTGTGTATGTTAATCCCTGGCACTTCAGTTAATTATAAAACTGGAAGAGGTACCATATCTCCAAAAGGTTGAAGGAGGCACAAGTTACAAATGCAAGTTATTTAAATTTTTTTTAAAAAAAGTAAAAAAAACGGTTGCCAGAGGCCTAGATGACTTTCATTGTGACTGGAAGGTAGATGCATACAGTCATGGCTGCTGTGGGATCTGAATACAGCTGTGTATTGCCACCCACTGAAAAAGTGAAGATTAGACCTAACAAAGACAACTTTTTCCTGAGGCCACAGTTCTAAAGGGGTAAACTAAAACTGGGGCAGAGCTGCTGGCAACAGTCTGACACAAAACAAGCCTGGAAAAGGGCTGAAGCTTATGTCCCTTTCCTGCCCAAAGGGCTTCAGTCTGTTTCAAGACTGCCTTGGACACTGTGACCAGTGGCAGCCAAATACCTCAGTTAAGGCATCTAACAGGCCTTAGCTCCTGCCTCTGTCTTGCAAGAGTCTTAGCTCAGAGTTGAAATCCTGGGCTTATTAGGGGTACAATGCAAGGACAAGATAAGGGTAGAAAGTAACAGTGTGAGAAGACAGAGGGACTGCATGGGGCTGGCAGTAGGACACCACAGTGCCATCCATGCCGCCCTTAATTTATTTTCAGTATGCTGATGGTTATGGCCTGTGGTGTTCAGAGTCTTGCTCTGGGGCATGGATGAAAGATGAGAATTGCCCACTGCAGTTTCTGCTTACCAGGAAATGTGACATGACCAACTACTGGGAGTAAGAGTGATAACAGTTGCTCCTACCCTGAGTTCCTCACATGCGAGGCAGTGCTGACACAAGAGAAGATGTTGTGAGGTAGCAGCAATATTGTGAGGGGAGGAGAGAGCAGAGCAAAGAGGAGACACTGAATTTAAAGAGTCAAAAGACTTTTAGTCATATAGTGCAGGCTACAACATGGACAATAGAGACTTTTTTTGGAGCTGGCATCCTGTTCTAAGATGCTTCCCAGTAACCTGACATGTAAATGAGTGCTAGTTTCTTGTAGATAGAGAGACCTCTCTTACAGCTTTCAGTGCAGTAGCACAAAAACCCAAAAGTAACTGCTAAGCTCCTTTATTCTTTCCGCAGGTTATGGTGGGTACAGGCTGGCAAACAGCAATACCACATGTTCAGGGAGAGTAGAACTTCTTCACGGAGGCACATGGGGAACCCTGTGTGACTACCTGTGGGATTTACCAGCTGCCAATATCCTCTGCCAGCAGCTAGACTGTGGAGTTGCACAACTGATACCAAGTGGACAGTCCTTTGGGGAAGGAAATGGATCTGTCTGGAATGCCACATTCAGATGCCAGAAGAATGGCTCACTCCTGAGAGACTGTCCTGTGCGTGCTCTAGGTCAGGATGAATGCCCTGCTGGAAAAGAGGCTCGTGTGGCATGTTCAGGTGAGCAGTGGAAAGGTCTAAAAAGAGAACTGAAAAGCTCCTTCCTTGAGGAAAAATATGGACTCAAAACTCAGAGGGCAGATGTGGAGTCAGGCTCTGTCTTTTGACTGCTGCAACAGGAGTCAAGGCTGCACTTCAGCTGTACCACAAGGCTTCTCTCTCTGAAATGCTCCTAGTGTCAGGTAACAGCAAGAGAAGGGCTGCTGCACAAGCCAGGATGAGCTGGGCACAGAGGCTGAGCACAGCACAGGCAGAGTCCTTGCCACCAAGACTTAATCCAAAGCATCTGCAGAGAGGACAGAGGAAGGTATTGGTAATAAGATCTATGAGCAGTCCCAGACAAGTCAAAGCAAACAAAGAGGTGTAGGGTCTGGCTGTAGAGAACAGCCAAGCATAGCATGAGACAAGAATGGAGACAGTTACACCTGTCATGTACTTGACAGGTAGACAGGGAGGGACTGAATTCCTGGTCCAGGTTGAAGTGAGGACTTGAACCAGCAGTTGAAGGATGCAGAGCTGTAGGCCCTCGGTGATATTGGTCTGAAAAATTAAGGTCTATTGGTTGACCCAAAGCCCCAACACCTACTGCCCTAATTTTAAAAATTGCAAATGAGACATGATCCTGAAATCTAGTCATTCTTCTCAGTATAATAGGCTGAAGTCTAGTTATGAGTATGGAAGTTTCTAATTATGAGTATGGCCCAGTTAAGTCGTATTTACTACTGAGTGATATGGAAAACTTATTCCCATTTCCCGGTCACTTCCAGGTCCTGCCCATGAGCAGTTACAAATGTAACACTCCAATATTCCCTTTCTCTTACATTCAGAGTGTCCAGGGGGCAGGGTGGTGAATGGCACCACCTGCTCTGGCATAGTGGAGATCCGCCATGGAGACACGTGGGGAAGACTCTGCCACTCCCACTGGAATTTGCAAGCTGCCAGTGTTCTCTGCCATCAGCTGAACTGTGGCTATGCAAAATCAATCCAGATGGAAGACGGTTTTGTGGATGGAAATGGGCCTATATGGAGAGATGCTTTTCACTGTAAAGGGACAGAGTCCTGCCTGTGGGATTGTGTTCAAGTGACTTTGGGCAATCCAACCTGTTCAGCCAAAGAAGCAGCCACTGTAACTTGCTCAGGTAAGTCAGGAGTGGCCTTTTATGGGTGGTGCAACTTCAGACCAAAGCAGTGCTGGTGATCTCACTGACAGGATCTATTCTTTGAGGTGGGGAAGCTTTTCTTGTTTCCCATTGCAGGCCCTTGTGGGCATGAAAGCAAACAAACCCTTAACAGGGGCAGTCTTCTTAATTAGTGGTGAGAATTAGTATTTTGCCAGCACAGAAATTTGTCTTCCATAGCTTTCCTGCAAGTTATTTCTACTGCAGTGAGATAAACAGATGTTAATATATTTCCCAACTCTGTTGAGCTCAGGTCTTGCTGAATCACTCAGACTCTCAGGGGGTGAGAGCCGCTGTGGTGGGCGTGTTGAGATCTCCCTCCATGGTGTGTGGAGCAGAGTCCTGGATGACAACTGGGACATTAAGGATGCCCATGTGGTGTGCAGACAGCTCCAGTGTGGAACTGCTGAGAAAGCCTATTACCTTCCAAAGTCTGAGCGAGGCATGGGTCTTGTTGGCCTACGGAGTGTTCAGTGTACTGGAAACGAGACTCAGCTGATGCTCTGCAACACCTCCCATTATCAGACAGTGCCAACAGGAGTTTCTGAAGACGTTGGTGTGATTTGTTCAGGTGAGTCGCTGTGTGAAAGGTACAGAAGGTTTCCTAGGATTTCTCCAGCCCACGTTGTGCTGTGGTGTCACAGATCTTAAGTTGGCAGGAGTCTGAGCTTGATGATAGTTAAGGAAGCAAGTGTAATTTACATAATGCTTTCTTCATCTGAATTTCTTACAGAACTTTCTTTCAGAGTCAAAAAGAACTATTAGAACACAGAAGCCATAAGAACACTAATTTGGCTATGATTGCCAAGCATTCTTACTGCCACTTGAGAATTAAATAGCTTTTATTTCGTGACATTTCTATATTTGTAGATACTTGCAGCTATTCTACAGAATATTACAACTGTTTCTACTCTTCTCTGATTTTGTAATCCATCTGTAACAGGAACAGTGCCTGTCTCTAACTAAATGAGTAAAGACAGAAAACAGGTTGTCTGGCTTTCTAAGATGAGGTGACCTCTGCATATACTTGGTATGATTAGACACTTCTTGCTTGCAATATCTCACTGGAATTATTCAAACATTCACCTGGTGCAGGAGTAGGCCTTTTCCTTTACGCAGTTTTAGCCTCACAGGACTTCTGCCCAAGCAACCATAGCAGAAGAATTGGGATATAACAAGAACATGATGTCTTAAAAGTGCTTTAAAAATAGTGACATTATGCTGACCTATGCATTATAGTTGTGTTGCATGCTGACAGCTGGATTTTCTTCCTACAGGCAGCAGACAGATGAGGCTGGTGAATGGAACAAACCGCTGTGCTGGGAGAGTAGAGCTTTATCATCATGGCATCTGGGGCACCATCTGTGATGATAACTGGGATCTAGCAGATGCCAATGTTGTTTGCAAACAGCTTGGATGTGGGCATGCCATCGAGGCATTTGTCTCTGCTCATTACGGCGAAGGGTCAGGGCAGATCTGGCTGGATGATGTGAATTGCACTGGGGCTGAATCTGATCTCTGGGTGTGTCCCTCTAGGCCGTGGGGCCAGCACAACTGCCAACACAAAGAGGATGCTGGAGTCCTGTGCTCAGGTGTGTTTGGAAAACACTTTTCTGAGCCTGTGGGTTCAAACAGGAGGGCTGTATAAAAGGGAAGTCGAGAATAGTGGGGGCTTTCTTGGACAGCCTTCTCCTGTCTTGATGACAAGCATAGCTGGTCAGCACATCTTCTTGGTCCTACCAAAATGCAAAGGATCTATAGAAGCCCATATTATGCACCAACACACACACACACAAAAGTCTGTGGTGTGGTAGGATATTTGGGGGATAAATTTGAGGAGTTTGTAAAGATTTCCACAGCAAGGGGCTGTATGCTCCTTACAGCCAGTACAGCTGGCTCTGAAACCAATGGGAACAACCCACTGTGCACCACAGCATCAGATAATCCAAGCAGCTTATGGTGGCTCTGCTCATGCATATTTAAGACAGAATGGCAGCAGCAAGAGAGAGGAGAAATGAAAGAGAAGTGGAAAAAAACCACAGATGACCCCTAGAGGGAGTGCAGCCTGTTAGGGCCCATGTTGGAGCCAGAAAACACCCTGAAAGGAGTGCAGCCTCTGAAGCATCCATGCTCCACAATACAGGTAGAACCAACACAGGTATTTAGCACTGTAAAAAAATAAGTCTGTGGCACTAATTCCATTTTTATGCCTTCACTTCCAGATTTCCTGGCTCTTAGGCTGGTGAATGGCAATGACTGTGCAGGGCGTGTAGAAGTTTTCTACAACGGGACGTGGGGGAGCATTTGTTCCAATCGCATGTCCCTGCTGACGGCAGTAACCATGTGCAAACACCTGGGCTGTGGAGATGGAGGAGGAATAGCAACGGACTTCAAATATGGCAGAGGGTCTGGGCCCATGTGGCTGGACCACATTGAGTGCACTGAGCAGCACAGCTCACTCTGGCAATGTCAGTCAGACCCCTGGAATCCTCAGTCGTGCAATAACCGAGCTGAAGAGACCCACATTACTTGCGCTGGTAATCAGAAATGTATCTGTATATGGCCAGACACGTACATTAACCTATGCATGCATGTATGGACAT
This sequence comes from Peucedramus taeniatus, assembly GCA_013400575.1. Classification (NCBI taxonomy): domain Eukaryota; kingdom Metazoa; phylum Chordata; class Aves; order Passeriformes; family Fringillidae; genus Peucedramus; species Peucedramus taeniatus. The sequence goes on from WBNO01032620.1 coordinate 121,207, forward strand.
CACAGTAATTACTTTGTGTTCACTTGTTATCTGGTGTACATAATTTCTAATTTCATGAAAATTGCAGCAACTTTTTTTTTGTCTATATCATTGACTTAAATGAGTGAATTAAAATTACATGATTTTTAGAGTGCTGTGGCCCAGTGAAATTCTAAGGAATTCCCTAATAGGATGGTGCCACTGCATATTTTTTAATGCAAAAATCTATGATACACAGTCAGTCTGTGAGATCTAAGTTAGGATGGGACTTCCCAAGAGGTCTACAGCCAAGTTTATGTTTCTACATGTAAGGAGGCATATCTGTGTATACACATAGCCATGGACAAGAGCACAAATCTGATTGATTCTACAGGTCCATTTCTAATGCCTGCTCTTAGGACAGTATTTCACACCTATGGGTATCAATGTCTGTATTCATATATATATTCAATATAATAAAAATTAAATCGACATGACATTCAGATACCCTGAAAGGATTTGCAGCTGCGTCATGAGAACAAGGAAAGCATAACCATCAGGAAGATTGTTACTCACAGAAACAGCCAAACAGCCATCTGCCAAGAACTAAACAGGCCATACACATATTTCAGGAAATAATTAACCTGATGGTTAATTTTCACATATTTTATACTCCCTCTTTTTTTTTTCAGAGGGTAATTAAATTATTTACTTCATTATTTAAATACTGCAGGAAGAAAAGAGACAACATCTCCAGCTGCATTTGCCGAGTGTCCAAACTCCACAAATTGTTCAGGTACCTCCACCTCTTTGTTTTTCAGGTCCCTGTGGACCTTCCTGTTGTTTCAGTAAAACAGAAGGCTTCTGTGTTTTGCAGACAGGGAGAAGTTACGAGTCATGGGAGGAGAGGATGAATGTTCAGGCAGAGTGGAGATGTGGCACCAAGGTTCCTGGGGAACAATCTGTGATGACGCCTGGGACATGGCAGATGCCAATGTTGTGTGCAGGCAACTGGGCTGTGGATCTGCTGTGTCTGCTCTAAGTGAGGCTGCCTTTGGGGAAGGGACTGGTCCCATCTGGTTGGAGAAGGTGCACTGTAAAGGAACAGAGCTGTCTCTTTGGGACTGTCCTGCCAAGCCTTTGTTTGGCAAAAACTGTGATCATAAGGAAGATGCTGCTGTGAATTGCTCTGGTTAGTGACTGGTCCTTTATTACACAGGTCTGTGAAGGAGATAGGTAGGGGAGAATTATGCCAGCTGTACTTCCCAGTGACCAGCCCTTTTATAATTTTGACTGCTAAAACATCACAAATTATATGAAGATGTTCTCCCTATTTTTCACACTTGCCTCTTTCTTAATCTGGACTCACCTTCCTTTTGCAGGCTTGACAGAAACAACAGCATCACCCACAAGAGCAGGTAAATTCCTTCTCTCTCTTTTCTTTCTCCTATCAAATGACAATTTAATGTCTCTGATACTTAACAGATAAAACAGCAGTTGATTTCAGCTCATCAGAAAGCACTTCCACAGTCTTTTACAAAGGAACACTGAGTGGCACCACCCCCAGCTGCTGAACTTTATTTGCTTGAGCAGGACCCATAGCAGAGCAGCAGGTGCCCTGCCTCACCCTGCTAGCATGGGCACAGCAAGGGGCTGCAGAGGAGCAGCCCTTTGGGACACGTGATTCTCTACCTGTTTCCTCTTCCTTTCCACTCAGATCGTCCCCGCCGCCCTGCCACAGGCAGTATGAGACTTTCAGTACCTGTCATCATCTGCATTATCCTGGGGACCCTTCTCTGCCTGGTCCTTGCCATTCTTGCTAGGCATATCCAACGTGTCAGGGCACAGCAGAGAGGTGGGTTTCTCAGGACTCCTATGAAATGCCTCCGTACATGGCCCCAAATGTTTAGTTGGCTGGGGAGGCAGTGGGGATGGGTGACTGAGATGAACTGAATCTGTTGACACACTGAGATTTTTCATTTACTTTCTGGCAGTGAAAGAGCCCAGAGGTGCTTATCCTCAGTCAGCACCTCTTGCTGCCTTTTTTGGTATCAACCAGACCATGTAGACCCCTGTAAGGCACTTCCCCTTTTCAAGACTCCATCCTGAATATAAGCAGAGACTGTGAAAGTGATCATTACCTTTCACTTGCAGGCTCCAGACTAGCCTATGACCCCTTCTCCGAGGCTGTCTATGAAGAGATCGATTATAACCTGATGAGGGAAAAGCAGGGTGTGACTTTCCTCTCAGGTCTGTGTGTGTGTGTGTGCTGCTTTTCTCAGCGGAAAGCTCTTCCTTTCTGATCCCAGTCTGATACTTTGCAGCTCCCAAATCTACTGGGAAATTTAAAATTCCTGGATTGAGGAGAGGAGTTTCCTGCCCAGTGGACTCTGTAAATTCCTGTCCTAGGGACAATTTGTTTTGTGCAGTTCTCACTGCAGCCACAGACCATAGATCAGTATAGGTCAAACAAACAAACAAAAGCCTTTTACTGCAATTATTTAAAGCAGGAACAAATAAAGGAATAATTTGCATCTCCCTCACAGCAGCTGGGTCCCTGTAGGTTTCCTCCCAGGGACTGCATTTCTCCATTTGTGGCTTGCCTCCCCCATGATCTATGAGAGGTGTTATGGGGCCCCCTGAGGGATTCTTGGTTATTCCATTGTAAGCCTTGCAGAAGTAATACTGACTGTCAAAGAATATGCTGAACTCGGATGCCATTACTGTAGCCTGCTCTTTTTCTCATGGTGCAGTTTTAGGACTTAGGGAGAGTTTAATCTGGTATCATGCTCTTTCTCATTTGCCTAGATTCTTATTCAGAGAGCTCAAAACCGAAGGGACAGCTTTATATAGCAGACAGTGATGAAGAAAATGGTCCTGGAGCAACTCAAGGTAATGTGAGAAAGGGTTTGTACAAAGAAAGACATCCCAAATCAGGGTAATTTTTAATATCCAAAGCATTATGACATTTCATATTCATCACATAGTGATGTTTCCTTGTGATGCAAAATCTTCTGTGTAATTCTTGTGGTGGAAGAGTGTCATACAATCTCATATACAAGTGCTAGTTTTCTCTTCTATGTAAGAAATTCAAAATAAATGTTTGCTGGTAGTTCTGCAGATACTTCACATGAATCCAACAGTGTGACAACTGCTTCTCCCAGACATTGCAACCTTAATAGCTTGTGAACCGTTGCCTTATTTCTGAGAGAAATGAGGAGAATTAAAACAGAGGAAAGACATATTCCAAATAAGAGCACTGGTGTACAATTTGAGCTGATCAAGGGATCTTAATCCAAGTGATCTGAAGAAAATACAGATTCCTAGCTGTGGGGTTTGCCTGGCAGGTACATTTGATTTGTTGGTTGTTTTTTTTTTTCTTAATATAATTTAAAATAGGTGAGGGAGAACAAGTGTTTGGAGAAGAACTGCATTTTCCTAGAGCTGATCAAAAAGCTCTGTTAGCCATTGCCTGGTGTTCAAGAGATCAACTGCCAAAGACACAAGCAGTTTTGGACCTCAGTTGCCCATAGCCCAGACTCTGCTGCACTATGTCTTTATTTTCTCCTGCTTTTCTTATATTAAGGACTTATTTTTAAGTTAATAAACAAACTAAAAGCTTTTTCTTACTTGCTTTAAAGTGCTTATACAGAAGACAATTATTCTAAATAGCTTCTCTTATTCAGATTGAATATTGATTTCTAGGTAAAAAGTGAAACAGGAGTGTTTTGATTTACTTTTCTGTTTATATATGTATTATGGGTAAGCATATGTATATACAATAAAACTGCGCACACAAACATTTGCTGAGGGATGGATTCCAGTTAAGTACAGATGTCAGTATGACAGCCCTGTGTTGCTGGATTACCAGCTACTGATTTCCCTGGTGGAAGTTAATACCTGTACTGTTCCAGAGGCCTCTCCAATGCCTGAAAATGCCCTGGAAGATGGTTATGATGATGTGACAGAAGCTCCTGGACCTAGAGATGCTTCTCTTTCTGAGCAGAATGAACAGGAAATCATTGGGATCCCTGGAGAAAGTGACAGAAACAAGGATTCGCAGACAGGTGAGGCTAGGAGAGCAGTGCTGTCCTGTTCTTACATCCAGCTAATCTATACCTCTGCTCTGCTTTCCTTACAGCCATAAAATTCTTGCCTGTAGCCAACCCAACCTAAATTTCCATTGCTGCAAATTAAAATTTTTACTTTTTATTAGAATGACCATGGTGACAGAGAGTTGCAGTCATCTTTGTAACGGCCTTTTAAGTACTTGAAGACTGATAACAGTTTGTTCACATACCTATCCTCAGTTCTGTTTTGTATTTTGTTTCTCTACAGCCACAACCTAAATTAGTCAACTTTCTACTTATGCCTTGTAGACTACACTCTGCCCATGATGTGTCTACACTCAGTCCATGTCAGTAGGTCCGTATCTTTCAAAAATTGTTTCAAACCCAAAACTTTACAGTATTTCTTTACCACATGATACTGAGATCTTACTAGTGTCAGGTAGAGCAGAAGGACCAGCTCTTACACCATATCCTTCTGTTTATGGATGCTACTGTGATACTTCCCCTTTTTCCAACAACATGACAGGCTTCAGAGGGCTCAGTGTCTGATGCAGCTTCAAATTGTGCTCTGTAAAATACTACATATTAGTAGACATGGATGTTTCAAATCATGCAATTGACTGTTTCTCCCTTCATCTGTAGTCTCTTAAGTGTCCTTACTAGATCTCATTCTATGTCCATGGAGGATGGATTCAGTTAGGTTTTTAACCTGGCACTAAATTTTGTCAGGCCCATATAATTTGGTAAGAATTAACAACAAATATTTAAGACAGACTTTTCTTTATGAGTGTATTTAATATAGCTGCGGAACACTTTCTGATCTGAACTCTACTTTTTGGGGTAGTGATAAATATTTTCAGCCTATTGGAGATGTGGAAAAATAATCAAAATATAGGACTCAAAGTAACTAGAGAGACATTAGAGAATTTTTTTGACTGACCATGAATATATTCCTTTTAACATTGTGTATAAAGCTTGATCCTTGGGTATGTATAAACACCCCAGAAGGCAGAGTGACATAAGCATTTCCCAGGTCTTTCACAGTCACTCATATCTAAGATTCTAATTTCTGGAGGAGACAACCAGCAGCTGCACAACCACACAGAGGTAGTACCTACAGCATGTGCATTTATCGATCTCAGTGTTCTTCCCTTCATGTTTTCAGACTGGACTCCCAGAAACAGGACCTCTGAGGCCGAGAGATCCTCATCCCCTGCTCTTGAAGATACAGGCTATAATGACATTGAAGAGCTGGGGCACTGACAGACAGTGCTGAGCTGTACTGACTTCTTCTGGAAATACACCACTGTTCATAAAATACTAATCCTGTACTAGCAGAACCAGAACAACCTGCATTTAGGATTAGTTTGCATAAGTTTGGGTTATTTACAGAGAAGAGATTACATACATACAACATAAAGAAACATGGCTGTTAAGAAAATCTTTTATAATTTCTTGTTGCTAAGACTTAGAGGACACTTTTCAATATTATTTTAAACACCTTCTTCTTTTTTTTTTTTTACTGAGTTAATTTTAAAATTATTATTTTTCTTATTAGAAATTGTCCGAAGATCTCAAATTTGTGCTTTTTCTCCCAGATATATGGGAACAGCTTCTGGGAATTATTTGGAATGGAGACTGAACTGCAAGAAAATTATCAAAATTCTGTTTCAGCCAAGTCTTTGAGAAAGGAATTCTTGCTGATTGCTTCTGCAGCAACATCAACAAGATCTGACAGGTGTGCTGCAGGCATGCTGTCAGGCACAGAAGGAGGGAAACACATACAGCCATGGGATTTAACTGCATTATACAATCTACTTTTCCTGGCTCACTAATAGGAAAAGTGGGAAAGTAGAAGGTTTTTGCAAGGAATAGTACAAGGCAGCAGAAACCAACAGGGGCAACAAATTCTATGCCAGAAAAAGGTGTAGCAAGCTATTTATCCCTGTCAGAACTATCTGCACAGGACAGAATTTCTCCTCTCCAGGTGCACCAGGCAGTGACCAGGAAAAAGGAATCCCTGGAGACTCAGAGATGGCAGCAACTGATGTCACAGGCATGATCCAGTTGAGCTGAGTGCTCCCCAGGTGACTGGGGCATATAATCCTCAGTGTGACTAAGTGGACTGATACTGGGAATGTGTTAAAATTTGTAGCCAAACTTACAGCATCCGACCTGACCCTGAATGGCACCTGCACAAGGAAATTTTTAAGATAATTGGAGTAATTGGATTAAAAGCATGTTAAGAATTAACAAGATTAATAAAAGATGTAAAATGGCTTAATCTGTCAGGCGAAGTTTCTCTTCTAAGAGATGAAAACATGCATACAGGATGAAATCCTAGAGAATCAGGCTACAGCTGAACTCATTACAAATCCATCTTTCAAACTTTTGAAAAAGCAGGCATGAAAGGAAGTTGTTTGTGAATGGGGTTATAGGCAGCAGTGCTTGTTGCAGTCTGTGTAGCCAGCTGTGTTGGAGTCGCCCTGATTTTCTCAAGTTTTACTAAGCCTTCTGATGTTTGCATTCTTTGCTCAAACTTTCTCATGCACTTTAGGTAAATAACTTATTGTTTTGCATTCCTTTATGGAGGACGAGCAACCTGACAGACAGGTTGCCCAGTGACATTGAGGAGGTGGCACTGTAACCCTCCAATGACACTGGGATTTTAAAAAGACATAAAGATGGAGTCAGATGTTTTAATAAAAAGTTTTTTCAGTTTGCTACCACCAGAGCTGCTCCGTGTCGTTCTTGTGTCGCCCCCCGAGAGCTGGGTGACAGGAGTCACCTCGGTGTGTAGGTATTTATTTCTCTGGGACACACAGCCTCACTACTGCCTGAACCAGCACTCGGGAGAGCAGCAGTCACATCCACAGGCTGCAGCGGCCTGAAGAGAGGAACCCACAGACCCCAGAGGATGCCTGAGGCAGTGACTTATTGCAACTCTTTAAAGTCACACACTGCAGTATTTTTGACCCCTTGTGAAAAACTTAAGGCAAGATTTCCCTTTGGAGAAGCCCTACCAATTCTCCTAAATATAATTTTTATTCAGTCACTCATTCATTCTTTTTTGCCACCAAGATGCTTGGTAAAGACTTCACACTTAAGTTTCTCAGCTCTCTCCCAAATTTTTTCTTAACAATTGGCTCACTGCCCGGTACTCAGGTGTTAAGAAAGACTTCAGGGACAGGTCACAAACTGTTGATGGCATTCAGGTTTTTCGTTCTTGAGTTAATCATAATTCAGAAAGCCGCTTTGCTAAAAAAATCAAGGTTACAGCCAAAGGAGGGATCCAGGAGCACGTTCCAAATCACATCCAGGCCTAAAAGGCGTTGCTGCGCTGGGGAGGGAACCGTGGCAGAACTAGAACGTTTTGGGATTGCACAGGGCTTCTGTGGGATGGGCAGGGGAGGAACTAAAGGTGGGGAAAGGGAAGGGCTTAGGTGAATGGAGGAGGAACAAGTGTGGGGAAATTGGAGGGTAGGAGGATAAAAGGGCCAGTGGCACGTAAATCGCTTGCTGGTCCGGCAGGGAAGCCGTGCTCACAGGAAAACAAGCTGGACTGCCCCGCCGAGTCAGCTCCCGGGTTCCCTCCTCGGGAGCCTGCTCTCCCTCGGCCTCGCCAAGGCCCAGGGCACAGGCTCCCTCCCGGCCCCCTGCGATCCCACCGCTGCTCATCCTCCCGGCCCGGTATTGTTCGGAGAGCCAGCAAAATGAGCCGCACGGCCGGGCCGAGCGAGCAGGAGCTGCGGGAAGGCGGATCCGGAGGGGTGGCGGGGGTGGCTCTGTTCCGCAGCGGCGGAAGGGCCGCCCCCCTGCCGCTGCCGTTCCGTGCCCTGGGCGGTGCTGCGGCCGCCGGAAGCTGCGGAGCGGCGGCACGGGCCGGGGCCGGGGCCGGGGATGGGTCGGACGCTCGTGGAGTTGTTTTACGATGTGATTTCCCCGTACTCCTGGCTGGCGTTTGAGGTGAGGGGTCGGCACAGGCAGGGAAGCCCTTCCCGGGTCTCCGCGGTGCCGGAGCGGCTCTGGCGCCCGGCCGGTCCCGCCGCCGCCTCCCCCTCGGAAGGGCCGCTCAAGGGCAGCTCGGCTTGCTGGCTGCAGGCAGCGCTCTTTGCGCTCCGAAGTTAATTTTTCTCTCACCTCTGAGGGGTGCCTGGGCTTCCGTCGCGTGTTGAAATCCAGGGACACTACGTGTCCCAGCCAAATGTCAGTGCAGGAGTTAGTGCTAAACATTTTGCTTCGGGAGTAGCTTTCATATTTAACAAGTGCGAGTGTCCTGATCATGACATGAGCCTGACCTTTCCCTTACTTACCCCCGCTTTGCCTTGGATAGTCGTGACACGAATAGAGACCCCTCAGTTTTTCTGAGATCAGAGTTGCCTGGCAGCATCCAGGAAAAGCTCTAATACAATAGGAAAGGATTTATTTGTAGTATTTACTGCCTTAGTTGCACACAGCTCTGTAGACATCTGTGACTGTGAATCCCTCACTTCTCTTTCACGTACCAGGTTCTCTGCCGGTACCAGCACATCTGGAATATTGACCTGCGCTTCCGCCCAGCTTTCCTTGGTGGCATAATGCAACAAACTGGTATGGAGTACAGGGATATGAGCTCTGCAGGGAGATACTTTCTTCACTAGCAGAGCACTTAGTGTGCAGGCCCTGGGTGTGTACAGAGCCCACGCAGAGCCAGCTCTGAACTAATTTGTGGCACCAGTAACAGATTAATTATAGGATTGTGGAGCCCCAGAGGGATTGAGAAATTAGTCATAAGGAATTTCATGCTTTTGCTGATACACAGTCTGTGCCAAAGTCAATCTGTTCTAAAATACAATAAAATAAATAATAATAACTTGACTTGGAGTGTTTTCCTAGAGTTAGATTTTAAACCAGAATTAATTTGTGGAACACTTACACTTCGTAATATGCAGGAAGGATACAAGTATGTCCTGAAACAGTACTCATGGCCTTAATTAGATCATCAAGACTTACAACGCATAAATCATGAATTAACAAGCCTTTACATTGCATTACCCAAGCATTAGGAGTTGTCTAGCTTAAAAGTCCTCTGTCTGAATCAACATAAATTCTTGCTAGGATATTTGTACTTTGGTTTAAAACTGATTCAGTTATCCTAAAGGTTTGATCTGTGCAAAACAGAAATAAACTATGTTTAAATCGTAGCATTATCTTTGGAAAAGCAAAGTATGTTTCAGTAATCCAACATGAAATTATACTATAAAATCATACTCTTCCTTAGGTATATGTATGTATGAGGCATAATTTGTTCAGTGTTACTATAATACAGCTGGAAATCTCAACAGAACTTTTTCCTAAAAGGTAACAAGCCACCAGCAATGTTACCAAAGCGAGGGGAATATCTGCTGAAGGATATGAAAAGGATGGCAAAATACTACCAGGTGCCTGTACGCATGTCCCCAGATGCCTTCCAGCACATCATGGGCACAAGTAAGAGTCTTAGCTGGTATTTCTCATCCCTAGCACTTCTGATTCCAGTTCTCCCTACCAGTAAAGATAAAGATGAATTCCCTGTGTGCAGCCTTTTCCTGAACCTGTGAGCAGTATGAAGTCTGTGCATTCATAGCCATGAAAGAAATTTCTGAAGAAATATGGCTGTGAATGATACTAGCATAGGAGGTAACTGTGGATCAACACGAGCTTTACTGTACAGACTGTGGGTTTCTCAGGACTGTTACAGGGGAGGTCACACTGTTCTTAGGTAGCAGTCGTGCAGACCACACCTCTCCTGATGCTGTGTCTTGTCTGAGTGTTCCTCTGTCTCCCCATTAATGCAGGCAGTCTGACGGCCATGCGCTTTATCACAGCCATTGACATGACAAACCCACAGTACATGGAACCCTTATCTAGGGAGTTCTGGATGCGCTTTTGGTCACAGGTCAGTATTTTATGCAGCCAGCTTCTTGACCCGTTCTGTCACCCTCCCTGTCCCACATCATTTAAATGTAGAATTCCCGCACGAGGAAGAAAACTTTAATGAAAAGTCTTTTAATGAAAAGTCCTAGGAACTTAAGGTCAGAGTGGTTCAGAAGCCACTAGCTTATAATCAGCTTAATTTGCCTTCTTTTGGGTATATATGGTGAGTCCAACAGGCTGGATCAGTGGTTCATATCAGAAAACACTTAAATACATTCCTAGATTAGGTGACTTAAGACCTTTTCTGAGGTAATTTCTCCAGCAACTAGTATTTGGTTTGTTTTTATTTTCTTAGAAAACTTGCTTTTAAATCCAGAGCTGAGCTTTTGTTCCTTAAATACTGATTTACTTATTTTACTCTTTTACCAGCATGAAGATATCAGTCAGCCAGAGAACATATTGGCTGTAAGTGTCTCCTTTTTCTTGGTAGTTCTGCATTTCCCATAGATATTCTTATTGTTGACTTCGAAAAAAAAAATTATTTAAGTACCCTTGCAGCTCTGTTTGGATTTTTGGTTGTGGTGTGGGTTTTGGTTTTTTTTTGTTTGTTTGTTTTTTTTCTTGTTTTTGTTTTTGTTTTGTTTTGGTTTGGTTTGGTTTGGTTTGGTTTGTTTTGTTTTGTTTTGTTTTTTTCTTTTCATGTTTTATATAACACTCAGAACCAGAATACACTTTTTTTTTGTTAAGTCATGTGGCAAGATCCCCAGGCTGGACAATGAGTTATCTGTTGATACTGTTTTATTAATAGTCATGAAAGTATAAATAGTTTCTCCAGAATGTATTGAGGCATGAAATGTTCAGGTGAAATGCAACACTTGAGGAAGGTGACTTACCTTAGAGTGATGGAGTCAGGTTGTCTACTAAGCTCAGTGCTATATGGCCTTTTTATATACCTGGAAATTATACTCTTGATATATTTTCTTTTGCCGTTTCGATTTTGTTTATTACAGCAAAGGCTGCAATGACATATAAGTTAGTATACCAGGAGATCCTCTTGAAGGTCTCTCCTTTCTTCATTATTTTATAAGTTCTTGGAATATGAAGAAAAGAGAGGAGTTGTCCATGACTAGTCTCTCCTATCCAACATCCCGAGTTGAAATCTCAAACTTGCAGTCTTGCTGTTATCCCTGCAAGTCTAGTCCCTGAACTTCGGCTTCATCTTAGTGTAGCTTTTTCACCAAAATTTCAGCACAGGTTCGCACTTTGTCTTTTTAAGAAGCAAGATTTGAAGGATACAATTAAAATGTGGTACTTTCACCCTGGTAGGCAGCCAAGCACCACATGGGTGCTCTCTTGCTTCCTCCCACTGCCCAGGAGGACAGCAGAAGAGGAAAAGAAGAATAAAAGCCAGAAAACTTGTGGGCTGAGATAAAATTACTTAATAAGCAAAAGAGAAGTAGAAGCAGAGTGAAGAAAACAAAGAACCACCTACACATAGACTGATGCTCAACCAGTTCCCAATAAAAAGGTTAACCTGCCCAAACCCCCTCCTCATCAATTACTGCTGAGCATGGCATATGGCATGGCCTGTCTCTTGGGTTGGTTCAGGTCATCTCCCAGCCTCTGGTGGAGCCCCAATTTATTCTTTGTGGGGGGAGAGTGAGAACCAGAGATTGCCTCGACACTGTGCAAACACCATTCATCTATAGCTAAAATAATTAGGATGTTATCAGCATTGTTTTGGTCGCAGATATGAAACACAAAACCACGGGAGCTGCTGTGAAGAAGAGTAGCTCCATTCTAGCTAGACTCAGTCCATAAATATATACAGAACATTGTCATATAGTCTCTGAATTCATCATTATTTAAATAAAGCAAGGATATGCAGAAATTCAGTGCCACAAACTTCATACTCAGAACAATCTCTAATTTAGTCACCGTTTGGCAGTCGATGAGTATCCCCCCTGTTCATCAAGGCAGAGAGGGAGGTGTCCCCTTGTCTGCTTGTGTCTTTCACTCCTGCAACAACTACTAGACTTCTCTGGAAATTTATCATCCAGAGGTGGGTGAGAGGTCCCAGCCAGTTATCTGAGTCTTTACAGGTGGATTTATTTTACACATCAGTCAGAAAAATGGTACTTTTTTTACTTGATAATAATTCCTTAGTATTCTTTTACTTCTTTATTTAATCAACAGCAGTTACACATAAATTGCTATAAGCAGTAGTGTATGGTCTGAATTCTGCCCCAGTCCACTTAAGTCCTCTTTCTGCACTGAAATGGTGAGGACCAGATACTACATCACTGTGTAAATACTGCAGTCTAAACACTGTGGCTACCAAGCATTTTGTTCTAGTCCAGTGGTACACTTGTTTAACCTCCTGTTCAAGCACAATCAAAAAGAGCTCCTCATTTCCCTGATGTGTAAGTAGGAAAAGACACAGGAAAATGTGGGTGCTAAACAATAAAAAGTAATTGAAAGAAAAACTCATTAACACCTGCATGTGCAGGATTACTTGTCCATGTGCAATACTGCATTTCTCTTTTTTTTTTTCCTTTTTTTTTTTTTGTGAAACACAAAGAATACTTGTCATTGTTACCAGATAAACATTGGACATTTAAATTTTGCTACTTTGTCTTATTCCTGTGTGGAAGAGGCTCAGGGGAAGTGAACAAGATCCAGCAGTAACACCAGCAGCTGTTTAACCTCTGTGATTTAGTGTCTTTCATGCAGTGTCACTTACAGATCCCATGTGGCCACATTTGTCACACAAACTGTTTCTGTCTTGGTAGTCTTGTACAGTGAGATTTTATTTTTCATAACACCAGTTTTGAGGTTTTTTGTAAGTTATCTGATGAGTCATTGTATCAAAGGTTTGGAGTTTAGGAACTCCTGGGGAAAAAAAGTGCAGATTTGGCGTTTGGAAGATTTAAAATGTCTCTTCTGCTTTGTATCTGAGAGTTGTTATATAATGAATAGGTTGGGAATACAGCAAGACAGTTGAGCAAGAAGTGCTTCAAGAGTATTTTCAAACTTTTTTTGTCAACACACCTTAGGTGATAATCCTGAAGATTAAATTAATTAGACCAGGGTATGAATTAGACTATTTAGGGTATTCTTAATTATATCATCTTTTCACAGGTTGCCCAACAGGCTGGGCTCTCAGCAGAGCTCTCCCAGAAGGCACTTGAAATGATTTCATCCCCTACAGTGAAGGACCGACTGAAAGACACAACAGCTGAAGCGCTAAAATATGGGGTGAGATGCTTCCAATGGCACTGGGCTTCACAGCTGTGCATTCCTGCCCTCTTAAGAATACAGGGAAGCAAGGAACAATGAGGGTGATGATTAGAAAGCACTATATAGACTTCTTGTTTTCTAGTGTGTGAAAGCCACCTCACTGTTGTTGACAGTTTATCTCACTGCCATCTGGGAAAACAAGGTTGACCCACTCAGCTCATTCCAGCTGCACAGCAAGGACCAGTACTGAGAGATACCATTTATTCCTACTTGAAATAGAACTGTGGATTAATCAAGTTGTTTTTTATGCTCCTTCAAAAGGAGCACACAGGGTCTGGAGAGTCACCTACTTTCAGATGGCTTTATAAGGCTTATCTTTAAGAATGAAGAAGGTAAAAAGAAGGGGAGGAAAAAAAGTAAAAGTTGTTGGGATTTATTCCAGAAGATTGATGATATGATTGCAAGAAGTTCTCCCATTATAACATTATCTGTTTCATCTCCATGGTGTCAATAGGCATTTGGGATGCCTGCTGTTGTGGCACATTATGATGGGGAACCTCATCTGTTTTTTGGCTCTGATCGTTTAGAGCTGCTAAGCAGCTTTATAGGTGAGTCTACCTCATTCCATCACTTTGGTTTCATGCTTTCATCCTCTTGGAACAAAGTATGTAATGCAGCTGAGTAAAACACTCTTAAGGGCTTTCAAATGTTAAATAATGTTGGTTACCCTTCTCCTGGAATGAAACTACTGACTGAAATCTGTCTCAGTACACTTAAAATGACCAAATAATCCTTTTCCAGACCACAAGTAACTTGAGTTCTCCATCCTCTCTTGGTGTGTTTCAAGGCTTTGTGCTCCGTGTGCCATTCTCAAAATACTACTGAAACTCTTTACTTCTCAAAATATTCATATGTAACATTTTGGTACTGGACAGCAGGCCTTGTCTAAGATTATGATTGCGGCTGGTACTGCTTTTTTCTTTTTTTGTAGTTCTAACGTTTTCATGTTATATCTGTTCCTTCTTAGTAAAAGCACATTATTACAACTCCCCAGTCCATAACTTGTGTCTACCTACACAGCTGTTTAAAAGTTGTTCATATATTGGCCATCCTTATTATAATTTTTCTATTAAGAGAATACACACTTTAAATTCTTTAAGAGATTGAAGTAGGTTGTGATAAATAATAAAACTAAAGTCACCTGTTTTTATGAGTTAGAGGGCATCTCAAGATTTGGCACTGTGAGAGAATGTCTCTAGAAAGAGTTATGCACATAATTAGCTCGTGCATTTGTGGAAAACATTCAGCAGAAAGTATTAATTTATGCAAATTAGTATTAGTCATAGGCTTAAGCAAAATGGAAATTTTTTGAGGGTATTTTTTTTTTTTGGCTTCTGGATGAGTTTCTGATTCTATAAAATATTCTTGATGAACATGAGAGTGAGGAAGAAGAATACCCAACACCCACTACAGGAATCACTGACTGGAATGTTGTGGCCTGGTTTCTAGTCTCAACTCCAAGGACTTAATAATTTCTTTTTGATTCTCTGACTCAGCAGCCTTGCACTCTTTTTTTTGCTTTTTTTAACCCCCAGCCCCCCCCCTCCCCCCCCCCAANCTGCAGAAAAATGACTGGCCAATTACTTGTATGGATTACATTTTTAACATATCTGTTTTGTGCTGGTTTGTCTTGCAGGTGAGAAATGGCTGGGACCAGTTCCAAGCCCCAAGCTGTGAAAAGTCCCAGGGAAATATATAGGAAGGAAAATGTATATGTCAACCTTCAGTGATTATCTGAATATATTCAATTTTATGGAGAGATGGCTTTCTTATCCCTAACAGTTAACTTTACTGCTTGGTCACATCTCTAATTTTGAAACATTTCAAGGTTTATCATTATTACCAGCCTGGTGAGGTGTTTACCAATACAAATGTGCTTCCTTTCTTTCAAGAGATCAAAGATTAACATTAAAGATATAACTTCTTGCAGAGTGAACATTCTTCTTCCCTGGTTGGTTTGCTTTCCTTTACCCTAAAAACATGAGGATTACTAAGTTACTGGACTGTGATCTCTGGGTTTCTCACGTCTTCCTGCTTGTCCTTTATGAACACACACACACACAAACACACACACACAAAACCTAAGAGAAGCTGGTCACATTCTCCTTTTACTTTAAGTCAAGTGTACTACATAGACATAAGAAGCACAGGCTAAGATATTAATGCTTCCTTTTACTTTGCATCATGGCAGCTGGAAAGGACACAATTCAAGCCCAAAGAAGAGTCTGGGGAACCAATCAAGTATTTTAAAAGGAACTGTCCCCATCCTGGACAACATTTGATACACCTTGCTCTGCAGTGACTGATATTTGAGGAAACCACCACATTCTTGGACACCAAGCCCAAACCTTGCAGGAGTTTTTAACTAATCCAAGTTTTACAGTAGTGTCTTTGGATGATGGTTGTGAACACCAATGTAGGTTCAGCTGGTAACTGAAGTAGACTGTTTTGCTTCCTCAAGGATGCCCTAATTGCTGCCTATCCAAAGGTGATTTGGATATGGCTGTGAGGGACTTCCAAGCATGTAGTCTGCAGAGGGAAAGGTATGCAAACAATTAAAATAAGACATTTCACATGGAAACAGTTTGAGCTTAGCCCTGTATTGGCTGAATTAGAATGACACACAGAAATTTGATTTATACGAAGTTTGATTTCTCAATGATTCCACACACTCTGATGCATCATTGAATGAAACAGCAGCAGCTGGAATTCCCTTTTTTGTCTTTTTCTGAACTTTAAGGTAAAGCATATTCACGTATTTTCATTTGAACAGCAAATTCTAGAACAAAGCATCAGAAAAAATATCTGTATCCTTCACGTTCTTACAGCTCTAAGTGTTGTGGGAGTATAATTTGTTCCCCCCCCCCGCAATTTTTACTTCTTTCAGCTGTTCAGGAAATACTCTAGGATTGGAGGAGTCCTTCCTCCTTTTTACCAGCATCATTAGTCTTTGGCACCCATTAGTCTTTGGGCAAATCCAGCCTAGAACTTAAGGAAATCTTTGTGAGAGATAAGAGGTGTTAGAATGACAAGGACATTACCATGTATGTGGGTGCCACAGGTTTCTTTGAGTCCCTTGAAGCCATGTTACAGAATTTTTTTTACCATTTCTCCCCTGAAACTTGCTAGTCTCCAGTCTGTGTATCAAACTGATTCAGAGGTTATGATAAAATGGAATGACTAAAACATCCCTTTAAGCCAGTAGTGCTGTCTCAGGAGTGGGTAAAATGCCCTTTTGTGGAAATAATGCACTCTAGTAAGGAACTGGTGAGAATTCAAAGAACATCTGGAAATAATCTCACATTGAAAAGCAGGGTCTCATGAAACTTTGTTCTTTGAACCAGATCAACTGAAAAATAACCAGCCTTTGTGGCAGAATGTTGTTGATTTGGCAGATGGACCAAAAGACATGGATCCTACAGGCTGCAGTGTGTTTCATGAAATTATCTTAAGTGCTCTTTGACCTACTTCAAATCAGTGAGAATCAAATGCTCAAAACCTTAGGTACTAAAGTCATAATTAATTACTACTGAGATACATTGCTTGTTGCCTGTAATAGCCACCACTAAATGCAAAACCACAGCCTTTGTGGTTGTATCAGCGAGTTTACAGATTGTTGCAATTCTGTCTCTGTACCTATTCTGGGCAAAATTTGCCTGTTTGGGAGCAGAACTTTGGGGGAGTTCTGCCCCTCATTTAGACAACCTTACTTCTGTGTTACAGAGCCATGCTGTGAGCACAAGCTCTTTGGCAAACACTCTGGGGATGCCCCCAGTAAACAGTGTCTGGCAGCTGCACTGTCATGCTCAGTTCTGATCTTTGTGGTAGCCCACACACTGAAGCAGCCTCTGTGGTGAGTACCAGCTCCCCTCTCTGATCTGCTGTGGCACCAGTGGCCACCACCACATGGAGCTGAACTGTTCACCTGACTACTCTGAATGCCACAAGGTGGCAGGGCAGCTAAAACGAGCACTGAGGATCTGAACAGCAACAAGAACTACCAGCTATTTAGGAGTGTTTAGGAATAGCTGGAAGAAGTTTCTTCCATTAAGATGATACCTCTTCTAATCAGCTACATACCAAACTAGTTCCTGAGAGCCTCACGTCCCCACCACTTTCAAGGCAGCTGTTAAGCTGTCAGGCCAGAAGAGATACTGGGCAAGGAAAGGGACACTGAACAAAAAGAGAGACTCTCAACAACACAGGCAAAACTAGACTATGAGTTCTAGGGAACAAACCTGAAGTTGTGTTCCCCTTTGCTCTATTACAGTCCTCGCCAGGAAATCAAGTCCCATTTCCCATGTCTGGAAAAGCTGTGAAACTGGCATGGACAAGTAAGTCCCACCAAGGCTAGGCTGAAAGCAAATAAGTAAGTATACAGATAAGCATAACATCAGAAAATGAGCCACAGAAAGCGGTTCTGAAAATTAATGAAACTACGAAAAGCAGAGGTTAGGCACAGAGAAAGGTGGGTTGTATCTGAGCAAAGGAAACTGAACAACCAAAGACAAAGAAGAGAAAGAAACTGTGCCTAAATTAGGGCAGAGAACAGAATCTCAATGGGAAATGCTGTTTCCAGAGAGGGAGGAGGCAGCCAAGAAAAGGAGTGCTTAGGTAAATCAGACAGGCCAGAGCTGCTGGCCATGGAAGATCATTTGGGGAGGAAGGTAAAGGACTAACTCTGTTTTCTGAGAAGCTGTACAGCACTTGCTGCATTGTCTCAGTGAGGCATGGATGGCCAGAGGCCCGTGGCTCTCCTTCCCCCGTGTCCATTACCTGTGCTCCTCACCCTGCATGCAGCAGGCAGTGCTCCAGCGCTGACATCACACACAGCACAAAACGGAGGCCTGCAGAAGAAGGCACTGCTTTAACCTCCCCTTGTAAGCGCCTTCCTACTGCCCTTTCAACCCTCAGCAAGCAACACCTCCTAAATCAAGCCTCTCTCTTATTCTCCCATCCTTATCTCTGCGCAAGTGAGAAGGAAACATTTTATTAAAGCACTTACTGGATTATGGTGCTGAGCCTCTGCTTTGCTGCCTTTTCCTTTTCCAGTGGAGCCAGCAACACTGCTGGAAGGAAGCAACCTGCTTCCTAGAAGGGAACCAAGCACAGAAGAATACAAAAATAATCAAGAGGGTATCCCAGGAGCTGCATACATAGCTGGTTTTACCCCAAAGTTTTCACAGATCTGTGGCTCACTCACAGGTAAGACTGAAAAGAGTATACCTATGCCCAAATTGATTAGTGTTATCTTCACCTGTTTCTCATTTGAGTTTGAAACATGAGGAAAGTGACTGCTTTCATTTCATTAAAAAAAAGTCATCATCCACTGGTTCCAGACAATCCTAATGCCTTATTCCAAAGGATATACATTTGTGAAGCAGACTCTAATCTTATGCTCTCACAGTGTTTCTCTTCCTTCTCCCTCTGACACCTCCCTTCAGATTCCCACATCTGCCCTCAGGGTTTAAGGAATTTGCCTCTCATCACATATCAACACCATGGCAAAACCAGGGATTAAATGCTTGCAAAATTCACAAATTAAAAGCATTCTTTTGCTACCTGTAATCAGCTTATATTCACCATACACATTTCTCAAAAATTAGTAAGATATCTTTAACATAAAAGCCTTCTTAAACCATCCTACATTTACTCTTAGGTGATCTTCCATTCTCTTCATTTGATGGTTAAAATTACTAAATATGGTAATTTCCTAACCATTATAGTTTGTGGGAGTTTATGCATAGCTGCATCACAACATAAATCTGTATTACAAAATTCTAAATCTTTTCTTTAAATCATAGGAAAATGGAAAGAGTTTGAATTAAAGAGTTGATATTAGTGTGGAATGTGCTAAGGGGTGGAATGAGCAGGTGAATACCTCTGATCGCACATCTAACCACCATTCAATCAAGAAAGTGAAGAAAGCTAACGAGGGATTCCTGCAGTAAGATGGTAAGCTCAGACACTTTTCCCAGGAACCCTTCGTGTTTTGTTGTTTGTTTATTTGTTTGTTTGTTTTGACTTATAAGTGATCACACCAGTATTTTTAGGAAACAGGTAAGATGCAACTATTTTTTCAGCATTTTTTCCAAGGTAGACTATCCCCTTTCCCAGTGTCATTGTGTAATTTAAAACTGAGATTTAAAAACAAAACTGGTAAATCACTGCCAAATGCTGCTAAACTGTGGTTTAAAACAACGTGATTTACAATATGAGGGTTCTTCTCTATTTTGTATATATCCCAGTTCCACTACACCGAAATTATGACGTATGTTTTTTTTAGGAAGTGACTAATAGGCCAAGTAACTAAATAAAAACATACCTAACACAACTGGTAGTATCTAAGTGTTAAAGAGAGTTGTAGCTGAATTTTTATCCTGCCCTTGAGGCTAGGGGGAAAGTCAGCTCTGCCTCATGTAACATGCACTGGCACATGAGACATGTTGGTGTTTTAAAGCCAACTCAGAAAATATTTTGGCACAGGCAGCTCTTTACATCATGATCTGGGAGCATAATGACCACAGACTGCTGATATTTTTTTATGTAACTTTGCTCTCTCCATCTGAAAGGCAAATTGGAGAAGCCAAGAATGTGTACATGGGTTAGGAATGCTGGATTTATCCAGCATAGAATCTAGACTCACACTGGGCTTGTCTTAGGTTTCTCCATTTAAAAAAAATCAGTTTGGTCTGATTTTACACAGTGCATTGACTGTGGCTGAATACTTACTGGATAACTCAATAAAGGGCAAAACTAAACCATCACGATACTGCTCTCTGTCCCCAGGGTTGTAAAACCAAAAAATTACATTGAACACTGCATTCTCTGTAATGATTATTCTCAGTGATGCATATTAATGATTTATATACTGTGAGACAAGGAAGAGTCAGCAGACACAGAAACTATCTGTGAAGAGCAGAAGAGGCCAATGGAAAGCATCCTGCCTCCAGCATCCACAACAAAAGAGGACTATCTGACAGAACAGAGATCTCTGCAGAGTATTTGACAGTATCACATCTTCAATGCTGTTGCTAAGATACAGACAATTTTATGCAGGGATCTCTCTGAGGGCCACTCTTGATATCTCATATTCGACAGCTGTTGGAGAATGAGACCTAGCTCTATCCTCAAAGTAAATTGGCTCCACTTTCTGACCCTTGTAATCTTTACAAACAATCCTTTTCTCACACAATTCCTATAAAGATTTAATGGTTCATTCCAACCAACTCTATTCCTTGCCATACACATAATCCCTAGTATTTCTTACCACCTCAACATGCTTCTATTCAGTCTTCCAGCAACAAATGTTAAATGTTTTGCCTTTAACAGTTTCTAATGACTTTCCAAACTCAAAAGCTTAGTCTTTTCAATCATACTTTCCCAAAATCTTACACAGCCTCATTCTCAGAAACAGACTGAAATTGATTTAAACTTTCCCTAATTTTAGCTTAAGGCTGATGCTCAACAAGAAATGCTTCAATACAAACCAGTTCATTTTAAGAAAGTGAAACAAAACTGCAAACAGGGTCTGAGATCAGGGCAGGTGATCCAGCTCCACAGCAGGAAACACAATACTTAAATGCAGGTCCCTGCTACAGGACTGAAGAGAACTTCTAAGGACTTCTAAGGACTACCTTATTCTAAGGTAATAATCTCTGCACTGTGAATGGATCCAAGCTGATTTTAATCAACTACATCAGCTTTAATCAAGTACTAGACTAAGAGCCCAACCTTGGCAAAAAACTCTCTGTGCAGGTTAGCTTCCTGATTACCCACCTTCTCAGGAGCATACTGCTTGGTTCAGGAAGCAGTTCCTATAATCCCATATCCAAACTATCTAGTTTATATGGGGACTGCATTCAGAAATGCAACCATAGCTTTCCACAGAACACATATGAACACTTTAATTCTTTGCAGTCTGCTGTAACTCCTTTTGCAGTATGTACAGCACTATTTATTCATGACACTGAAACATTCTTTCCCAATTAAACTTTGCATGGCAGCTTCTTTCCTCATTTTCCTGGGCTATCATCTACCTGTGCTTCTAAAATATTAAGTACAGCGTACAAAAGATTTGGCTCAACCTCTCATACACTTCTAGAAGTGTAAGTAGTGGTTTTTTTTCTATTTTTCTATCTTTTTTACCTGGTGAGCTAGAAGTACTGGGTGTGCAGTCACTGTCATCCAGCCACATACTCTGAACCACTGAATCCTGTTTTGGAGGGCCCTTAAGTGAGCACATCAGCTCCTGGAGAGGGCAAAGAAGACGTGTTTTAATAATGCACCTGGTAAAATCAGGGAGGGTAGCCTCTGTTTGGTATAAATCATACACCCACCCTGTCATTCTCCTCTTCCTCAGATGTTCCATCTTCCCTCAATCCACTACAACAACTGCTTACACTGGATGATGCACGTGAGAGTGGCTGCATCACACAGTATCCTGAAGTCTGACTCCTGAGCATTCTGTGAAATGGAAGCATTCAACATCATCATGCTTATTGTTACACACAGGCTTAACTTTTTGAGGCACAGCTTTATTATGTAGCAGTCAGAAGCAGTAAGAATATATTATTCATCCACAGCTAGTTTTTCCACCTAGGAACAGAATTCAGGTGAACTGGCATGCATACCTTAATTTCTAGTTGCTACATCTTTTAGGATAACTGTATGAAAGGACAAGTCTGAATGAATTTTTAAGTCACAGACCTAAGTGTAATAAAGTGGAGAGACTCAAACCACCAGCATTTAAGTGTTAAATACATCTATACATTCATTAAAAGCAACAGATGCCCTGTTGTGGAGATCAGAGATTTTAAGAGCCTAAATGCAGTATGAAGAGGTGTTAAACTGAGTACAAAGGGCAGGTGCAGTCCAGTCTAGGCCAACCATTCCCACAGCCACTCTCAGGCTATCTTGTTTTGTCTTATGTAAAATTCCAGGCAGAACAAAGGAACCATAAAAAGCATACTTTTCATGTCATAGAGCTTATAAATTGTTACTGCTGTTTTCTGTACAGCTGTAACAGGAGGAAGCAGGAAAGCAGACACACGTTAACCAGTATTACAGAACAGTTAACTAAGAAAATTTAAGGAAGCAGTGAGGAGGTAGAAACACATTATTGAGATCTGCATTATTCCAGGATGTCTCAGTGTAAAACTATGTAGGATCAAGTGCCAAGCTCTTGCACAGACAAGTCAGAGCCTTCCTCCTTGCTTACAGACAGGAACACACATAGGTCAGGATTCTCATCCTGGTGATCTTTCAGTTGCCAATAGACTGACTCCTGTAGGTCCCTCCCACTAAAATTTAGCTCCCAACAAGGCCATTCTAAGGGGACATTCAAAGCAAACTGTATTGGGTCCCTTTACCACCACTCTATCAAATGGAACAGACATTGAGGTAGCATGGTGCATGTTTCAGATCTATCAAAGAAGACCCTTAAGGTCAGCCCTTCCCATCTGAGAATTTAGGATCCACTGCTTAGACTCATTCAGGAGATGTAGCAGTCCATGAGGCTGACACACTTACATAGTAGAAGGTGCACTGTGCATGTAAGCCCCAAATTTATGGTGAAATACTCATTGTCTGCATAAGAAACCAGCTAGTAAGAGAAAGATGGAGGGCTTAAAAATGTTAAGGAACAAAAAAATAAGTTAAGAAAGGCAAGAAAGATAAGACACCTTTAACATACTAAATATGTTTATTCCTTCAGAAACACTGCAAAATGTGGCCAGTCTTGACCTACAAGCAGTTGTGAAACCTAAAGTCCCAGGCATATTACATGCCAGCATGCAACAAGGAGAACAGTAAAGACAGGGCCAATAAAGGCCAAAGATATTTCCTCAAGAGATTAGGAAATATATTTTGGAGGAAATGAAGGCCAACATGCTTCTCCCTTAGCAGAGCAAATCAATAACATGAATTTAAGTGAAGTGGGATCTAGATTTCCACAAAGTATCTCCTTCTCAACACCCTTCCTCAGCAGGTTTCTCCATCCTTGTTCTCTGCCCTGCATTTCTTGACCTGTGTCAAGGCACTAGAAACAGAGGTGGAGTTGTGTTCTTCTGCTGTTGCCTCCTGCAGGCCAAACTATTCTCACTCATCTGAGGGGAGAGGAAGGGAAGAGAAGGGGTCGCACTCAAGGTGGCCTCCGTTCCCCATCACTAGTAGAGGTTGGTTCAGTGGCTGCTGATTTGGCAATGGGAAGGGCACTGAGCCAAAATGCTCCAACAGGAGCTATCTGTCCATTTCCCTCTCACAGAATTCCTGCTCCAGGAACTGCCAGTGGAGCGTTACTTGGTGCCACTCGGTCTCTCCAGTCCTTGAGGTCCTCTAAGTACATTCATGCTCCTCTTAGCCAGGACTCTGATTTCACCCCAGAAGTCTTGCCAGTGTCTTCAGTGAGGTACCCAATGACTGAGTAGCATCCAGTCCACTCCTGATTGGCTTGATGTCCCCACTCAGATGTGTCTGAGGAGGGAAAACACACATACAAAAAACCCATGTACTTTTCCTAGGATATGGACATACACAGTAGAGTGCTTGATTTTTCAGATGCAACCCAGAGTCATCTGATCCTCAGGAGTTCTACTACTTGGTTACATAGGCTGGGTTCATTCTTTTGAATCTGTTCCTTGAGAAGAAGGATTATTTGGAAGACTACCTGGACAGTAAAGCAAAAAAACTAAGGACAATTGTCCCTGTATATGGGAGAGAAGACACTGTTAGCTCAAGTGAACAATGCAGTTTCATGGATTGCTGGCTGATCACTGTATTGAGTTTAACAGTCTGTTAAACTCAGCAGCGTGCTGCTTTGTCTCTACTGTAAAATAATTAATCTATTACTTATGAGTTCCCTTTGCAGTTATTTCGAGGTTGCTTTTAGTAGAACACAGGTGAAGAGGTTGATCATACCAAGCTTTGAATCTGAAATGATTATGTACGACCAGTAGCATCATGCTGGACATTTCTGAGGTAACCGAAATTTCTTGTGACTCTATGGAGAGTACCAGGAGTGGACTGATGACATACTACCAGGGATAGCCCGTTCTGTTATCTACTAAAGACTACATAAATTATTCTAAAATGCAGCAGAACTCATTTGCATTGGAAGTATGCCTACATCTTGATTCTGGTTTCACAGCTGATGAACAACAAGTAGGCTATTTCAGCAGAATGCCAGTAAACTGTCACCAAGAGAGACTTTACACTCCCAGCCTTCTCCTGCAATATTGTGCTAGTACTGTCTTCCTGGAAATGGTGTGCTTTACTTGGTGGAATTACATGTTCTTAATTCCCTCTCCCCCATGTCATGCAAAAAGTATGGCTAGTCCCTAACTCTGAGATCACAACTCTAACTCTGACTAATCACTAATTGTGCAAAACTCCATGGTGCATCCCACCTTGTAAATGAACTGTCCAGGAATGGGCTAAACCACCACAGATATGAAAATACTTCTTTTTTTCTGGTGATCCTAAGTGGTTTTGAGTATATGACTGGAAAAAGAATCCTGGGAACAGAACCAGACAGACTGAGAAATCATACAGGTCATACCTAATGTGCATAAACAATATTCATGCAAGTATTGTTAGTAAAATCCCATGCTATGTTTGCTCTCTGAAAGCATGTGGATACCAACTTGAAACAGCCATTGCAGCTGGCTCACCTCCTCAGCTGATGGAGAATGGGGGTTGGGAAGTGGGGAAAGCAGAATTCTTGGTGATTATGCAAGGTAATCAGCTATCTAATCAGAGCAAGAGTCCCTCACACATGCCTGTCAGGAACTTCTAGTTCACTAACAAGGCCCCAGGGCAGGATGAGGAAAGGAAGGTGGAATGATGTGGTAATGCTGGAAGATGGTGGGGGCAAGGGGGGGGGTGTTGACTAATCAGCAGTTCCATGTCCTGCATTCCCTCTAGTCCTCAGCTGCCAGAGCTAGCACCTTAAATAGTCTGTATCTCCTAGATGTGCTCCCATCCTCCTCCACACCAAAATTCTGGGCACTCATCCAACCCAAAAACTAGTACACACAAAAACTAGAACACTGCACCTTGGCTGTGACAAAATTCTGAACAGTCCTACAGCATACAGCTGGGTAGCTGAACTAGTGCAGATTGTCACCAGCTTGTAATTCTTAGGGAGCATTGGGTGTAGTTGGAAGGGTGGCCCTTCCTTGTCAAATCTGGCACCTGAAGCAACTATAACCATAGATGCCTGGTGGTCCTAGGGCACCTCCTAAATTTTTTTTAAGTCTCCACAGTCCTGAGAAAGGGCAATGCCCTAATACAAAGTACTTGCTACCTTTCTTGCCACAGGTCCCATCCAAGTTCTCTTGAAAAAATTTAGGCGTGGCAAAATGTTCCAGAAAGTCAGCTGCAGCCTTTGATTTAAAGAAAGGCAGTTCTGGGATCTTGGAAATGTAAATGGTGGTTTCCCTGAGGTGTTCTAGGTAGGATCACATTCCAGTATAATACAGCTTAGCAGCAGCAAAGATCCACTACCAGGAAATTGCATTTTTCCAGTTTTTGACAACCACAAACTGGAGATTTAACTTGCAGACTACTGCATTAAGTGTTTTGCACATACCACTGGGTGTGGTATGGCGTGCTTTAGCAATGAAACATAGGTGCAACACATGGGACCGTGCTGGAATCCTGCTGTAATACTTTGGGGAGACTGGAGACAGGTTAGTTCACGCTGGTTGGGAGCAGTGGCATGAATCCTGCTTAAAGGGGCAGAACTTGAGTAAAACCCAACATCCCAACATACCCTTGTCCAAGCTTCTCCATGAAGCTCCAAAATCACTCCAGAGCAAACTACAGAGGAAACATATACATGAGTAAACATGGATAATTGGACAGCTAGGATTTTGTGTATCCTGTTGGATGCAAGCTCACATTACAGTAAAGATATAACCAAAATCAAGTGGTCCACGGTTTGTTTAAGAAAGCCAAGTTCCTGACAGGCTCTGAATTACTGTGCCACAGCCAGACATCCAATTTTTGAGATGCTACAATGCCTGATGTGGACAATTTCAGTAAAGCCTCCAACAGAACAAGACATGCACCACACTTAAGCCAATACAGAGACAGTGAGCATCTTCCAAATACTGAAATTTATTTTCAACTCACTTGCTCTTCCTGCTGGGAAACTCTGGAGAGCTGGGACTGGATGATCCGTCAGACTTCAGGTCAAAGAAAGTTCCTGGACTATCCAACACCCTTTGTATCCTCTCTGTGGTGTCTCTGCTGGGAGAAAAGAGAAGCCACCTATACCCCAGGGCCAGAGTTAACTACCATCTATTCTAACACTCCCTTACAAGATACAGTAGATACATGTAAAAGGGAAGCAAACACAGTTGTGCTGAAAAGGGCAGACTCCTTAGATGTGACATGTGACATCTGGAAATAGCCAACTTTAAGCTCCTTTTGAATTGATATAAAGGCCTGAATTAATTTCAGTATTCACCTTTAATTTTTAAAGTTTTTCCTCTATCCTCCCCATTCCACTGATCTTAAGAAGCCATAGTATTTAATAGAGAGCATAAATATGATGGTTACAAAAGTGTTATTGCTACTAGGACTTGTCAAGATACCTCAGAAGAAAGTTGTCTGTGTGAGTAACTGAAATGAGAGGTATGTTTAATTAAAGAAAGGAAAACTAAGGGATTTTGAGGGTTTTTTTAGGGCTTCAGCGATGGAGTTTGTCACAAAGTTCCTCATCTACTCTCTTGGTCAGTTGACCCTACCTCTGCCCCTCACATCACAGTTTCTGATACCCTCACTTATACAAATCCAATTGTTTGTGAGACTGGAACTTACCCTGACAAAAAGTAACTCTAAAATTAAAACAACCCTGAAACTCCTACAACAAACTGACAAGTGGGATGGACCGGGTCAGTTCTGTCAGCAAAGTCTGCATATCATTAAGTTACAGCTTCAGGGTGAAGTCACATGGGACACTTTGAGCTCACTGTTCCCAGAAAGAGAGCATGCTACAGCCTCCTTCATTCTTGCTGAGTACACTTTCCACCAGTCCTGGTACCCATCAGACTTATCCACGAGCCAGTTCATGGCAGAACCTGGCAGACAATTAATCCAGTGAAAGAAAGTTGATGCTTTTTCTATTTGATTAATGGGCTGAATCAGTTCCATGAAAGGCCCACTAGGGATCTGAGCAATCATCACAAGGAATAGTCAGGATTGGGTAGATGAAAGGGACAGAGAGGAAGTATCACATCTGCTTTCAATAACAATGAACTGTTAGAGCAGTTGCTAGTGAAACTGCACCTTCAAAAATGACCCAAAAAGTCTTTCAGAAAATACAAACTCAGGCTCCCTGTTCCTCACATCTAAGTTTATAAGTAAGCAAAAGGAAAGCTAAATAAGCCAATTAGCTCGTTAGATCCTTCCAAGCAAAGTGCAGGGAAAAAAAAAAGAAAATAAATCCAGGGCTTTTCCCTGTAGTAGGAAAATTTTACAGATCCTTCAAGGGGATAGAAACGGTTGTTGTACACGAAGTAAAGGACTGAAGGACACAGCTGCCTAAGGAACAAAAGTATTTAAAGTAGTGAGAAGCTGTGGCTACTGTGATAGCTTAGACAGTTACAGGGCAGTTGCCTCTGAAGCTTTACTTTTTCTCAAAAGAAGTTCTATTTTTATTCAGATTAGGTCAGAGGCATCTCATTAAGAAGGGAAAATGCAGTAATTTCCTCCTAAAATAACTAGTTTCCACTTTAGAGATGACTTTCCCCCTTTTGCACCCAGTCTTTAAGCTGTTTCCTGGAATTCTTGCAGTTGGGAAAACGGCATATTAGATGGCAGAGCATTCATGTGACTTTTGAGACTCTGTATAATCTAAAAAGATGTCTCAGCTAGAGTTGAGAGAAATTCATAATTTAACTAAATAATCTCTCATGACCAGTAGACAACTTTTGAATGGTTTTGAATGGTTGTAATTCTGTCAAATATGCCAAATCACTCCTTGAAGCAGTATAATATCCATTAATTATAATTATTTCTCAGATGATCTAACTTAAACACTAGCATTTGGACTTAAAGCTTTTTAAAATAAATCCCTTAAGTTACCAGAAGTATTACCTATTTGAATATTTTAACATGAAAACAAACAATCAAGCATTCCCTTCCCAAATACCAGCCTTTCATCTGACTTGCTTCTAAAAGTGGTGAGTAAAGAACAGGAAACTCAAGAGTGCTGGATCATACTGCACAATATTTAAGAGTGATATTATAATGATCCTCTACCCATTTCCTCCATTCTTTCTCAAATACTGATTCTCTCCAATTCCAAACACCCTCTTTTAATTTTGTCTATTTCTGTTATTTGTCCATTTCTCCATCATTGATAATCAGTCCCTTTTCTTCCCATTCCAACCATTTCCATTTTAGTTCTCATTCCTGATGGTTCCCCCTCTGCCTTTATGTGCCTTTCTATGTTCCTTTTCTCATCTCCTCTTTGTCTCGTCTCCCCACAGCTCATACCTTTTTTCCTCCTGTATGTTTTCAATGCCAATGGCACTACTCCGTCGCCCGTGGAAGCGGCTGGCTCGAGTACGTGATGGGCTCCTACCAGGCAAGGCAAAAGACTAGAAAAAAGGAAAGCGTGACAGAAAGGAGAGGAACAAGACAGGAAAAGCTGGGGAGAGCTGAAAGCATAGGAGAAGAGTTTGCAACGTGGATCCAGATCCTCTCCTTTATTGCAATACAGGAGCTCAGCTCCACCTGTGCAAGGAGTACTTTCTGTCAGCGAGCAAGAGCAGCCAGGGCTTACAAAAGTGGTGTGAGAAAGGGACAGAGATATAAAGAAACAAAGGCAGAACACAGCCAGTATAGAGAGAAACAGGCTTGGGAAGGGAGGTATCCCCATACGGTGAAAGGAGAGGCAGAACCAGAAAGGCACAGAAAACTAGAAGTTAAAGGAGTAAAGGAGGCAGCAAACCCAAGTCATTAGTATGCTGTGACTTTGTTGTATTGACATAAAGAATGCATACAACCAAGTAAACTGTCACCAAGAAATCTTCACACTGAAGGGCACCTTCTTGGCTTACTCAGAGACGGGTTTTTTTTGTAGTTTGCCTGTATTGACATCACTAGTGCAGAGACCACAACCAGCTGGATGCACTTTGGCCAAGGTAACCATATTTTCAGTATCAGAAACATGGATCCTTTCCTGGAAAGATTTGTGATAGATTTTTAATTCATTGGTCACATATGTTTAGTATTCCTATCAAATAAGAAAGGTTTTGATAGTGACTAGAAATATTAATTCTTTTTCTCACCCAAACTTTATTAATTCTGTTGTTTGTTCCCAACATGCAAATTCTATTTACAGCAAAACAGCACCTTGAATATCTTGTGCACGTTTATATTACAGAAAATAGTCCGATTGGTGAAATCGAAGAAAATGAAACAGTTCTAGGGTCCTTATGTTCTCAGGTCTTGCCATATGACAATACAGTACTATTCCAGCCAAACCACAGTGCATGCATTTTTTAACACATGGCACTGTACAGGATCTAATCCAGGATTTTAGAGATAGATGTCTGATGTAGAATCATGTTTGGCTTTCTTCTCCCAATCTGCATCAATCTCAGCTCTAGTTTACACATGAACTGGGGCTAGAGATGGGCACAGACAAAAAAGACTGCAACACATGCTGTTACCACTTGTGAAATGGGATGATACAACAAAAAGATTCACAGTGGGACAAGAGGACAAACTAAGAGGGAAAGGAAATGTATGAGTGGTTACAAAGGTATGCCGGGTTCTCTTCTTACAGCCCACCCGAATACCTTACCGCAGCAATGGCCTTAGGGCCCTCGGCGACACTCTGGCTGAGGGCAAGGCCAGCTGTAGCTGGGCGGCTGGGCAGGGTGGCTGGCTGCTGCTTTCTCATGGATATCCCCATGGTATCCAGGCTCTGGCTGCGGCCTCTGATCACCCGCTGAACAAGAGGGAGGCAGGGAAACAGACAAACACAGATATACACATATAGACATGCACATGGTAGGGTAGTGTGAGAAGCACCACAGATTGAGTGGGAAGTTGTGACAGACCAACACCAGAACCACACAGATCCTAACTCCTAGAAGGCAGCACCTTAGATACTGCCTGTTTCAGTCCTAGCTGATTCATGGAGCTCTGGGAAGAGCCCTTCATCAAGTATATTCTCTAGTTTCACTTTCCTTCTCCTATTGCAATGAATAGAGGCTTCCTACCAGCACCCCAGCACACTGGATTAAACAGCATCACCTGGAGGAGTCCTATCCAGTACAAGCTATAAAACACAAAATCAAACTCCTGTTCAAGGCTGTAAGGTTCAGCCTCAAATGAACTTGAGTTCTGGTTTCAATGGGAAAGCAGCCATATCAGAGTCTGCAGCATTTGAAAAAGCCATTTTCTGACTTAACTCAGCCTTTTCCACCCTTTTACAAATGTCATCTGTGTACATGATGTGCAAATCACAGCATCTGCCAGAAGTCATAAAAGGACATTTTGGGAGAATTAGTGTAAGACATGGATGGGTTAAAATTAATATATGGCAGCAAAGGCAGTTTGTAAGTAAAAACACCCTCACCAAAGCATCCCAGACCTGACCAAAGCTATGCACACAGCTACTATTTGTGAACAGGTTAGTTTTACAGACCTTAATAACTCTAATTGACCCACCATATAAAGCCATAAAGTCATCTGAAGAAATGCTATTTATAACACATCTCTCTTTCCAGAGAGATAATTTATTATATAAAAGAAGTGGCAACACATTTCCCACATTAAGTGGGAAAGGGCAAGTAGATAGGATAGGAAAGCAATGAAGATTCTCTCTGTATAACCAGTTCAAAACTCAATTTGCCCATTCACACAAAACCTTTGCTTTCTCATATCAATAATCTTTTTCACTTCTAAAATAAAGTTCTGTCACCTGGTCTATTAAAAAAAATCAACAATAAAACACCCCTAACATGCCATTTACACTGAAAAAGGTAAATTAACTCTGGCTTTTAGACGGTAAATAAAACATCAAAGTTTTTTAGACAGAGATAAGTTAGAATCTCTTGCAGTGGCTCCTGCAATACTTTCAGTTATAATGAAAATGATTTGAAAGATATCTGCTGTAGGAACTGAAAGCCCCTTGCTCCTAGTTATTACAATTCCTCTTGCAAACACTGACTCCTTCTTCAGCAAGCCATGGAATAAAACCACATCTGACGCTTGACACCAGCAAGAAGCATAAAGAGTTTGGCTTCTAAGGGCCAGTATGGAATTCTAGACCGCACTGTAGGTTTGTAGAAAGGCTCACCTTGAAGTTCTCGAGGAAGCCCCCACTGCCATTCTCTATCTTGTCATCCTCTCCTACAGGTAATCCCATCATGCTGCGGCTGCGAAGCTGCAGCTCCTCAAAAAGGCTCTCCAAGAGGGCACTCCGTGTTCTTTCCTGCATCAATATTGGGAATCAGAACAGCTTTTATTGAGGGTGGAGAGATTTTATTCCTGTTTTTTCAATGTCTCACATCCTTCTTAAAAAAAACCCCCACAAACAAACAAAAAACCCCAAAAGACTAACAATGACAACAACGAAACCCCATGAAAATCACTTTAAACAGTATGAAGTGGTTTTAACTGCATAGTTACAGAATATATTGCAGTAACACCCAGCCTTTTCAAACTCTTTCTAAAGCAAGTCATAAAGGACGCTTCTATACAGCTGATGAAACAGAGGCATGTTTTTTTCTAGATCAGACAACAGCAGAGTCTGGAACAGAATTTTGGTACCTTAAACCAAAAATCAGTGATATCAGCATGTATCCTGTAGCATAATACTGAATTTCACCTAATACAGAATATCCTCCAGCAAAATATATGCGTCATATTCCCATCCTTACTTGAGGATTAGATCTTTAAATTAAAGTGTACCTGCTCATATTCTATCACACCTGCTAAGGAAATATCCCATAACTGAGTATAAAATCACATTTAATCTTCCTTTTTTAAGCAACACAAAATTAGAAGTCAGAAATTTTACTTTGTCTTTATCTGATAATAATATATTTATCATATAATTTTTAATTGAAGCAGCCAGGTAACAGACCCACCTCTAATTTAGCAAATTTCTCAGCTCGATAGCAGCTGTACTCGGCGTTGATGAGCTTGACCAGAAGGAATTCACGAAACTCTGCACTCTACAAGACAAGTTGAAGATTAGACTAAACTGGAGAGGAAAACCTAGTAAAAATATCACATTATAAAAGCTCTGCTTACAAGTCTTTGGACCTCCAAAGTGCTCTAGCCAGACTGACAATACCGACTCAGAACACAAGTGTGTGCACCACGTCCCCTGCCAACTAACATTGGACCAGAGAAACAAACCTTTTTAAATATGGCTGGATTTGGCAGTGGTGGTCCAAAGAAGGGGACATCATCTCGGGCTGTGACTGAAACCTGAAATAATATAAGGGGGAAAAAATGACTATCAGAACACAAGTGAGACCATCAAACTACTATGATAGAGCTGATTCCTCCTAAATAATTTACTTATACAAAAGAGATGTAATATAGTGTCCTGTGCATCCCTCTGTTCCTGAAGTCAGTGGATAGATGTGCTCAATTATCTCCCAGAAACTCAGTCAGCTAGATGTGCACACAGTAAGAGCAATAAAAAAAGCTGAACTGACTGCTTTTTAAAAAAATATTAAGAAAAATAACTAGTATAACCATTATTTAAAAAAAAAAACTAGCATAACCAATATTTAGGAACAAAAAAATGCTCCTATTCAGCGTGCAAGATTAACCTCCACTAAAGAACCTTTGTCAGTGTGGTGGTACTGACCTATTTCTTTTTACAGAGAATCGTTGGTGGAGACACTCTGCACAGAGGGGAATATCTCAGTGCCACTGCCTCTGGGAGTCACAGGTGGTAAACATGCAAATGCATTTTCCCAATAAGAGATAGGTTTCATTTGTTTTATTTTTATGCTCCTACCTGACATACCAATGTCTAAAGAAGTAACTGTAACGCAGTCCAGTTTTTACATGGTCACTTGTTTCTTCACAGCACTTACCTATAATTATATGTAGCTATCTTACCAAATACATACAGTACATCACAATATTTCACGGGGCTTTCTTTTGTCATGTTTGAGATGAGACAAGACCATTATTTGTCCTTTCACACAAGAGGGAACAATGTCATAACAACCACAACTGCCTCAAAACAAAAAAATAAATGTCACAGAGCCACTGAGAGGTGTGAGTTTAATGAGAGGAAGAAGGAAATGGGCTCTTGATTTAATTCAGTTTTCTCACATTTTAGGCCACCTCCCCTAATTACAAAGCCTCTATCTCTCTCCTAATAGATATTTACCAGTTAAAATCATGCTTTGCATTTCTTTTGATTGCAAAAATTTATTCTGTGAAATAAATTCCATTAATATTCCAATTTAACAGGAGGCACTAAAGCTTAAGTAAATGGAACAAGGGATGGTAAAGAAATCTTTCAAATGGCAGTCTTTTGTGCACTACAATGCTCTCAAGGCAGCATCAGTTAAAGCCCCTTTAGAAAAGCCTTTACAGAAAACTCTGCCTTGGCTCTAGGGTGATTACTAGGATGATTTCTTCTTCATGGAATGAAGCAGGCCTGCTACACTAACAAAAAATAAAAAGGTACCGCAGACAGGCAAAGATGAAAACAGTGACAGGAAGACACACAACAGACAGCAAGCTTTCCCAGCTCTTTCCTTGTTATTAAAAAGTCCAGTGAATTTTTGTGCCCTACAAAATAGAGAGCAGGATGAGAGCTGGAACTCCATGGCCTGGTCAACACAGGGCTTTCACTACACACCAGCTGCCCAAAGCATAGGGAACAAGCGAAGATGGTTGCTCCACCACCAACAGCCACTTGGTGGAAGAGGAGATGGGGATACTGTCCTAATTTTGATATTCTTGGTGTTCTGTAGACCTCCAAGTCATAAGGACTCATCATCACCATATCAAAATCCTTACATAATACAACACATGGCACTTGGATTAAAATGTTTCTACAATGGAAAATCCATCACAAATCCAAGTTTCTTTATATTTTCTGCTCTCTCAGAATCACTGAAAGTTGAACATAGTTATACAGATATCCATACAGAGTCATGTCAGAGAGAGAACGAGCTGTGTCCAAAGGCCACAGATAATTAATCTGGGCTCTAGCAGGGCTTCTTTCAGCTGGAAGGCCCTAACACGTAACACATCCCTGCCAGATGGGCATGAGTTCTGGAATCCTCAGAAGCAGGTGTAGCTGGCTTGGATTCCATAGTTAGGTCAACCAGCTCTATATGACCTGCAGCCTCAGGCAGTGCAAGCTGTAAGCAAGTGCTGTGCAGCAAGGGCAATGCAGACATGAATTTTACCTGACTTATACAATGTAAGCAAGAAGTGTGATCAATTGTAGCTCATGCTCTTCGATGTAAACAATTTTTTTACCTGAATTCTTTCTGCTTCAATTCCAAAGCTTTAAGCTTCAGAAATTAATCAGCTACTTAGAAAAGCATACAACTTAACTCAGCTTTCAGGTGTAGATACTCAAGAAATCAGGATGACATTTGACTGAATCCACACCTCTCCCAAAGGCCCAAGAACGCATTTCCACATCAAGGATCAAAATCAGTACAGGTCAATCTATTGATCCTGGTTACCTTGTAAAGAGTGTCCCCAGTGGTGCTATGAGTGAGCTGAACTACCACATAAGCATGTAGGAAATTAGAAGCAATCATATCAGGGACAAAAGGTGTGCTTTCATCCTGGAAAATGATGGCTACAATATCATTCCCAATGTGACGCTTCCGCTGAAGCTGGAGAGGAAAAAAATAATG
The DNA here is from genome assembly GCA_013400575.1 of Peucedramus taeniatus. NCBI lineage: Eukaryota > Metazoa > Chordata > Aves > Passeriformes > Fringillidae > Peucedramus > Peucedramus taeniatus. The sequence continues at coordinate 156,308 of WBNO01032620.1, forward strand.
AAGAGAGAAGGCAGGTGAAAAAGAGCAGAACAGTATGATGGGACCTCAAACACCAGTCTTCATAACATCTCAAACCCATCTGTTCACCAAACTCCTCATCACTACTTTTGCCATTACTGCAGCCATAATTCCCAACGCTATACAGTCAGTCATTCTCCCCTCTATGCAGTCTTTGTTCAAATACCCCTCCTCTCCCAGCCACACTGTTGTAATCCTTACTCCTCCTTCTGATACCTGCTGGGAATCTCCCTCTGTGAAGGGCAGCTTTGTGGACACGTGAAACATGATCTCCTTCCCCCGGAAATTTGTATAGACTGACTCGGTGCCTGTTTGGCCTCTGGTAACATCCAAGCCTCCCCGGAACCTGAGCAAATCCACACCACGCCATAGGTCAGTCAGTACAGGAATGAGAGAGCAGAGAGAACACAGACAGTATCAGTAACAGTACTACATAAGGACTATTAAAGGTAATTTTTAGGAAATCACTGATAATGAGGCACCAAATCTTCCCAAACCAATACAATGACTGAAGCTGCACCATATTTGTGCTGGTGAACATACCAGCTTGTTAAAAGCTATGAAGTTAAACCAGGGATCCTCAAAGTAGCTACCTCCTTTGGCATTCTGAGAAACACACTCAGTATGTTAGAACTACAGAAGGGATGGGATGCCTCACAGAAAGGGCCTGAAACAATACTGCCCCATACCACTATGAAACAAACCTGTACTTGCACTGCCAAGTAAAATTATTCTTTGCTGATGCTGCAGGTCAGATTGAGATATCAGGAGACCTTTAAACCAAAATACAAGCAGAGAACTAAGCTCCAACCAATTCCCAGACATGATGGCTGATAAAAGCATCTGGGGCTTCTTCACTTGCACTGGGATTCAGAGGACAAAGCACTTCTCTGAAAGCTGGACTGTAACAGAGTCACAGCCTCTGAACACATGATGTTGCCTAACTTAGTCTGGCTTTCCAGCTGCCCTGGGTACGCACCCACGGAAATCCTGCAGCTGAATCTTGTCACCAAGGAAATCCAGGAACTCCAGGAAACCCTGACTCTCTACTGTGTTACTGAAGACTTCTTCTTCAGTTGTCTACAGAAACAAAGCAGAAGCATAAGAAGTACAAAGAACAGGCAGTAATTTCTATAGACAGTTCAACCCAACAAACATCTCTGCTTGAACACATTTCTGATCTGAGCCCACCATGGTGCTGGGGTCCTGTGCCTTAGCCCCAAGCTGCCATGAAGGTTAGAGTTAAGGCTCAAAGATCCACAAAGCCTATACTGCCAGAGTCACTGCGGGTGGAAGAGGCATGCCAAGGGAACCATGGCACTGCACAAACACTGCTGCCTCCATGCCACCCCTCCTGGACAGCGCAGACCTTGCTATTACATCCTTTAAGCTAACAAAACTGACTCCTTTCATTTTGCCCCAGGTACCATGGGATCTGATGGGTCTTACCTGTCCAGGTTTTTGGTAGATGACCCCAAATTTGAAGTTATTGTTTATGACGTGTTCATCAAATGCAACAATAAGCTGTGAGGCCTGAGGTAATGAAAACAGAAATTATCAACTGGCTCTCATTAGCCAGACCTTGATGGAAAAGTGATATACAGACATATATCAGAATGTCAGAACTGATCAGAACACTGTACCTTGGGATAGAGGACAGGAAAGAAGCGTTCAACATTCACTTCCTCACACAGTAGCTGTTGAGTGACAGAGACAGGGAAACGGAATTGTGATTATCATGTGCCCTGGCTTGTTGCAGGCATGACAGTGTAGGCACTGTATATAATTATCTGACAGGAGCCCCTTCAGGCAAAAATTCTGAGGTAAAATTAGAAGAGAAAGAAGAGAAGGCAAATGGAAGGGTAAAAGGGAACTATATAACAGTACTACTGGTGAATAATAGAAAAGAGGGAAATAGGAAGACAGAGGTGAAAATAACTTGAAGAATGAGGCCTTAAACAGGCAAGTATGAATCTCACCTTTGCCATCTGAACAGCATTGGGAAACTCATTCAGACAGGAAATGGGAATTAGATCATGTTTGGTGCCAGTACGAGTCCTGACATAGAACAAAAAAGGCATTAGAGACTGATGGCTGAAGGGAGACACAAGCAACACTGGATCTTTAAAGAAAAAGTAGCCATTCTGTGGGAGTATTGTTAAAGCAGTTAATTCCAGAGGGTTAATTTTAAACGTGGTGCATAGAATCACTGGAAAAGCAGGTATTTTCACTTCTTACTGCCCATCACTTGGTGTGGTGAGCAGAGGAAGACAAAACAGGAGCACTCGCTGTCTTTGCTCCTTTGCACTCTTGTCTGCCTTGAAGAAGTATCTTTTTTCCCCCCCCACACCATTTTCTTTCACCGAAACTTAAATGTCAAAATACAATTCATGGACACAGAATGATAGGGGTTTGCCATGATCAGTGAGGGCTTGAAAGATTGTTAAAAGATCTGTTAGAAACAGCCTAGGAAAGCAGATCTATGCAAAGTAAAGGAGGTAGAAACAGGTGTAGCATTGTTCCAGAAAGCTGACAGAGGAAAACTGCTTTCCCCTTTGTATGTGTATTTAAGGAGAAATATCTTTCTAAGGAAGAAGATATACTGGGCTGTCAGAAGCCTCTTCACACCATTATAAAAAAGCTACTGAGCAAAAAGTACTGCATACAATAAAATATCTTAATAGAGGAATAACTACCCTTTTGTTCTTCCCTGGTCTCTTCCACATAGGAAGATAAACATTCTCAGGCACAGCTCACAGCTCACAAACAGGCTCTCTATTCCCAGATTATTGCTGGCAGTCTGAAGCATTCTCTGCAGACACTGGAGGAAACCCAGGATTTTCTTGTAGCTAATTCCTATGCAATCATTTTTTCCCTCAGTCCTGGACAAATCCTTGTCAGTGGCAACTGTACATCACTTGGTTCCAGTAGCATTGCCTACTGGGAGTGCACCCAGCCCATAGTGTGGTAAAAAGCTTCTCTGCAGTGGCCTCTCATCTACACAAGATCCTTCTCTGTTTTTCTTGTAGTTCATCCAGCAGCTCTCTCTATGTAATATTGCTCTTCATAACCCTCTCTAAGGGTCATGGCTTTATAGACTGCCCTGGGAATCTAGGGAATCTTCTAGATCACCTTCAAGGAAGCCTTAGTCTCAAGTACAAAGCCTGGGCTAGGCTGTCCTCTATTAGGGAATCCATATTCTCCTAGAGAGTACTCACATGTCTCTAAGTAGACAGAATAAAGAGAAAAACTTTGAGGGAAGAACAGGTATTTTCCACACAAGTACTACGAAGATGCACCTGTAAGCACCACATTATCTTCCTTAAGGAAACTGCTGAGAGCAACTCAAGAGCAGAAGGCAAGAAAAAAAAGGCTCAAAGGTTTCTTTGCAGTTTCCTCTCTCCAGAAGAAAGACACAAAATTCACACCCACACCTATGCAGAGGGAGCACAAGGTAAGACAAGAGACACAGCACAGTAGCATACACTTCAATAACAGGCACTGTTACCTCAGCAACAGGCGTAGATTTTCCTGTTTCTCAACCTGTTCATACTTCACAGAAAGTACTAGGTAGCCCAAAGACATGTCACTGGAGTAAAAGTTCTGGTGCTCCTGCAAACAGGAAACCAAAATGCATTATCCCCTTTCTTTCCCCCCAGCTTTCAAAGTTGTTTTTTTTGCATACAACCTGTCACTCAAGATTAGCTAATTTTTAATTTAACTAGGAGTAGCATGCTTCCAGATGTGTGTATGTTGTCTTCCAGCCCACTTGATCATCAGTGCATGAGCATATCAGTCAAAGTGCATCCAGTCAGTTCAGTTCCTCCTCACCTGTCCAACATCACAAGGCCTCCTGAGAAGGAATAGTACTGGAATATTCAGCAACATGTTTTGAAGAAATTGAGTTTCTTGTAAATAAAATTGTATCTTTCATGAACTTTCCCTGTATCCATTCAGATTCTGCTTGACTAAGCAGTATCTTCCAGACATTCAAGTGGATGTGGTTGTGGGAATTTTCTGTCTAAAGAGCAATGGCAGGATTGTGGTAAATAGCTGAACTCCAAGTGTGCTCACATCTCAGGAAGGATACAGTCAGTAAGCAAAGAGGTTTTGCAGATGAAGACTGGTCTCAGCAGTGCCACTAACACTGCTTGAGCTTTAGTGGAGTGTGCCTGGAAGTGTCACACAGTCAAACAATGAAAGATACTGCAAACATTTTCATAGTCTCTATATGTAAGTGGCTGTGGCCATACATTTCTCCTGGGTATATAGCCATGTTCCAGTGGCCTAGGTATAGCAATGTATATTTTGTATATTGCTATATCATATATATTGCTATATAACCTCTAACCTCAAGAGGTTAAAGCCTGTTGACACAGGCTCTGAATGGAAACCTCCAGCACAATGAAAATAACATTTAGGTGAAATTGTGATGAAATGCCTTGATCACTCCCATCATCCTAGTGGAAAACCATCCTCATGCATGACACAAAAGTGGGACAGCAAGTTGTATTCAGTTGTACAGTCAAAACTTGCATGATTTGGAATATGTTCTATGAAACGAATACTCCAGGCACAATAAATCAGCGAAGAACTCAGTGGGAGCAAAGTGTAATTCGATAAAAAATGGTTGCTAGTCTGTCAGTTCCTTCCTCAGTCTTTTGCCTAGAATATATAAAATATATACATGACTAGAAGAGAGAAAGAGAGGGAAGGAAGGAAAGAAAGAGGGAAGGAAGGAGGGAAGGAGGGAAAGAAGTGGCTGAAGGAAGGAAGGAAGTGGTGGAAGGAAGTGGCGGAAGGAAGGAAGGAAGTGGCGGAAGGAAGGAAGGAAGTGGCGGAAGGAAGGAAGGAAGTGGCGGAAGGAAGGAAGGAAGTGGCGGAAGGAAGGAAGGAAGTGGCGGAAGGAAGGAAGGAAGTGGCGGAAGGAAGGAAGGAAGTGGCGGAAGGAAGGAAGGAAGTGGCGGAAGGAAGGAAGGAAGTGGCGGAAGGAAGGAAGGAAGTGGCGGAAGGAAGGAAGGAAGTGGCGGAAGGAAGGAAGGAAGTGGCGGAAGGAAGGAAGGAAGTGGCGGAAGGAAGGAAGGAAGTGGCGGAAGGAAGGAAGGAAGTGGCGGAAGGAAGGAAGGAAGTGGCGGAAGGAAGGAAGGAAGTGGCGGAAGGAAGGAAGGAAGTGGCGGAAGGAAGGAAGGAAGTGGCGGAAGGAAGGAAGGAAGTGGCGGAAGGAAGGAAGGAAGTGGCGGAAGGAAGGAAGGAAGTGGCGGAAGGAAGGAAGGAAGTGGCGGAAGGAAGGAAGGAAGTGGCGGAAGGAAGGAAGGAAGTGGCGGAAGGAAGGAAGGAAGTGGCGGAAGGAAGGAAGGAAGTGGCGGAAGGAAGGAAGGAAGTGGCGGAAGGAAGGAAGGAAGTGGCGGAAGGAAGGAAGTGTCGGAAGGAAGGAAGGAAGGAAGGAAGAAAAAGAAAGAAAGAAAGAAAGAAAGAAGGTCTCCTATGCTTCTGACTGGATTCCTCTCTCAGAACACTGGTAAGATTGTCTTTTGCTGTCTAAATCTTTTGTATTAGTCATAGTTCTGACTAACTGTCAGAAATAAAGATACATCTAGTGAAATGCTCTGTATCTATGTGGACACAGCCAACTTGAAGCTAACGGGCATAAACCAATCCTCTCTTTGAAACTAAATAGGAATAAGTAAGACTACAGTCACTACCCTAAACAAAAATGTGAAGATATAGCTATCTAACTTTTTAAAGTATTAAAGATGTTATTGTCCTCACCTCCTCCTTGAGACAGAAAATACCGAACACCCAGAACTGCCCTGATACTGGGCAAATGGTTCCATGGCTGATCAAACGAGGCAGTCTGAAAAAAGTAAGGTCTAAGACCAGCCAAGATGCAAACAGAATAATATGGCCTCTAGCTGCAGTGTTCAAATCACAGAAGTCCAGTGTGATCTGTCACACTGGGCAGTGACAATACATGGGAAAAAAAAGCTCAAATTGAAGGAAACCACAAAGGACAGGTAATTTCTCCTGACCATGACTTTCAGAATAATAATGGATTTTTGGGATGTGAACAAGAATCAGGTGTGGTAAGTCACTGTGACCAAGGGCAGAATGACAGAGTAGCTGAGGAACAGTCAGATTCAAGGAGCAAAGCAAGACCATGTTCCATGGTCTGCTGAAGTCCAGAATCAAAATCCTTAAACCAAAGAAGTCAAATGCCAGGCTGGATGGCCAAGACAGGCTGTTAAGGAAAAAGATGGCCTAATGCCAACAAAAATCAGAACTAGAAGGCAAAGCAAGGAAGAGGAGCCAAAGCCTGAGGCTAGTTTCAACTAAAAGTAACAGAGTCACAAAGACCAGAAATTAAGATGCCTTTTGATGAGACTTCTAAGCCAGACCCCAGCAGGTCTGATAAAGGAGGATCTCAATTGCTTTGGAGACTGGGCTATCAGCTCTGCAGCTGACATAGCTAGGCAGAGCTGTACAAATGGGTGCAATCCTCATGGGGGAATGGGTACCAGAATTAGTGGAGATCTTAAAATAACTGAATTTTTGTAAAAGCCGCTATGTAGCTTGATCCCGAATGTAATGGCGTTTAAACTGAGTTCTGAGCAATCATATGTATGAATTAACCTATAATTTACTCCTTATGATTTTCTTTCTCTGTAAAAACACATAGGCAACATATATCAGACTCATATTCCTTCAATGGACAGCAGCTTTTATTGTTAGCTGTCCTGAAGTCAGAGATGAACCATCAAAAGGCTTTACAGTTGATCCTGAAGATTGCAAGTCAATGATGACAAGATACCCTGGAGCTGAGATGACCTATGTATTAAGTACAAATTTGTTCAGCCACAGAAGCAGTTTCTGTAACATTTAATATAGTCTGAAAGGTAGTTCTGGAATTCAAATAGATGTCTCTAAAAACAATTAAGTAGCTTCCATGGGCCCAGGGAAAAGACTAACAGAAAACACAACGAATGCTGGTATTTGCCTAAGAAGTTATAAAGCTACTAAGACATCTGCCATCTGCAGCAACTTTAATCATCACAAAAAAAAGGACAGCATAAAAGAGAAATACATGATCACATATGAATGCATAGCAAGAAAGCTTCTCCCTCAGCACTGAGAGCTTCAAGTGCTTGAGAAACTGGACCCTAAGTTTATTTGACTTACAGTTACAATGTAAACCTTTATTAAATCCTTCCTGGCTTCAGGCTACTTCTCTTTATTACAGACTTGAAAATCAACATAGACCCTGAATAATTCCCACAGGATAAGACATAAGGTTTTACAGCCTTCTTCCTAAAGGCTAAACAAATCTTACTGTGTAATTGTCATATAAAATACAGATCATGAGGCAAAGAAAGGGAACTGAGCTATGGCTTGAATGTTCTAGCACTTTTTGGTGGTTGTTTTATAGGGTCTGCTGTAAGATGTTCTGTAAAAAATATCACAGAATTGTTTGAGTTTGAGCAATCCACATCCACAACACAGACATGCACATTAGGTTTGTAGTACCACATAATACTTTGAACTCCTCCCCGGCTTAAAGAATATTCCCTAAACCACTGGCTATGCCTCTCCCACCATGTGATGCTTTCAGATTCTTCAGCTAAGAACTGTTTGCTCTTATTCAAAGCATGAAAGAGACCTTTCCTGACATTGCTGAAATAACCTTCCCATGTTACCAACAAGAAAAAGATCCAACACAGCATCAAAACCACTGCTAACTTTGCACCAAAGAAATACTATTCTAGTGAGTGGAAAAGCTTTGAGCTCTCTCCTTAACTAAACTTTTAAACCATAGGAAAAGTTTTCTACCCATGGGTAGAGTTTTCTGTGACACAAGAGTCCTGTTCACCTTGCTTTTTTATGACACTGGCTTGCCCAAAAACTTGCATGTTTAACTGAACATGAACACACATTCATGTCAGTTAAGGCAAAGAATAAAACACTGGACACCAGAAAAAGAATATAGGAGAGCGTTTTTCTGTAGTACTGAGGCACTAATGGTTGGGCACTTCGCAGATGTGAGGCTCCACAATAGAGGAATATGGCCTTGCTTGAGCAGGAGTATGGACAAGATGAGCCCCAGAGGTCCCTTCCAACCTCAACTGTTTTGTGATATCAGGTCAGCAGTGAATGCTACAATTGGACTGAAAAAATCATATCCAAATTTGCCTCTCGTCCTATCTGGCTCTGGAGGCCGCCAAACACAACCCTAAATTTACCATGACAGAAAAATAATTACAGTTGGCATACTGAAAGCTTCCAGAAGGTTACAGGATAAATGTCCATTAACAGATTGCACAGCAGATCTGTTAGTCTTGAGGGGAAGCCTCCAGGAAGGCTTCCTTTTTTTACCCTAATTATTTATAAATCATATTAATATAATTTTTCAGTGTTGTGGAACAAGATTCACTACAGAAGATCACTCTGACAAGCATAACTACTGCAGAACAGGTCCCCAGCTCTGTGCAAAGCACCACCTATTCCTGGTTTTGAAGTTATTCAGCAGTCACTGAGGAAAATCACTGAATAAGATGCAGGGTGAGCATACTTGTCAAGCTTTCTTATCTCCTTATGCCATGAACCAAATCTCAGAAAAGACCATGGGTTTTTCTCACTTGTTCTTTATGGCTAATATCATCCTGAGATTCAGTCTGGTAATCAGTCAATTCCCTAAACAGGCCCACCCAGATGGACCTTCATGGCTGGCCAGCAAACATTCACTTTATGAGGCCTAGCTCTGTTTCCCTATGTGTCAAATTGGAATTTTTAAATTCATGGAACATTTAGCACCAAACTCACTTATATCAAAAACTATAAAATACATGGTCCAGTTTCATCATATACATTCTGTAATGACCATACACTGAAGGAAATGGACTGTTCTGCTTCCTACTGAGGAGCTTGCACTGTCAGTTCTGAAGTCCCTCTAAAAATAATGCCATTTCCACTTCCAATGCTATTACACTTTTGTCCACTTCTTATCCTAAGGTTGGTATCTGTACAGGAGCCTCAAAAGATCTTCTTAACTAAATAAAAATATTTCCTGTGCAAATCTTTCTACTAATGCACAGCATGACACACATTTCACAAGGGGACATGACCAATTTAAAACACTACAGACCATATCTTGTTATGTACCTCATTTACATCAGTTCAAGGCATCATAAGGAACTGAAATGCAGCAGCAGTGCAGACATTTTTAAGTCCACCAGAAAAAGCCTGAGAAACATTTCAGCCTTGTGGCTGGGTGGGCAAAGAAGGCTCTGAAGGTCACCCTTACCTTTCCCAGAAAATGTTTGCGGTACAGCTTGGCTGTAGGGTCACTTTCCAGTTTCACTTTACCACTCCAGGAAAAGGGTACATCAGACAGAGTTGGACTCAAGCTGGAGAGGTTGTGGCTGGTCCCTTCAATCCAGTAGCCCCCAAACTGGGGTAGGATAATGAGAGGATATGGCCACCCTTTCTGTAATACCTATTCAGAAGTAGAGAAAGCATTAAAGCTGGAAGGTCTGTAAGCTGGAAGGCTAATAATCTGAAAAACAATGAAGTCCAAGGACAAACAGAGAGAGGAGAGAGCAGTACTAACTCACCTCATGGATGCTGGGATAAGGAATATACTCCTCTTCTGTCTGAAATCAAAACAGGCCATTAGCAAAAACATGTGACATCTTTTAAAGTGTTTTGCTCTCATGACTGTGCAAGCTGCACCCTCAGCTTCTATTCTGCCCTAGGTCATCTCAAGAGTTTTACTTCAGGACTTCAGGTTAGACTCCATTTCCACGGTCTCAGCATTATAATAAAGAACTTTGAGAACAGTAACTTAGGAGTCAGATTCTACCCACCCTCCTCCTTCAAACTACAGGGAATATAGGCATGCAAAATGAGGAAGTAGCCGAACTATAGGCAAACTTGTTGTGGTTAGGAGTGGCAGCCTCTCTCCCTCCACACAGTGCTAGACAGCTGCTGTCCTTCTATTGACAGGGATGACAGTAGGAATGGTAGAAAGTGTGCTGTTATTTACAGTGAGATTGAGGCTGTGTCATCTCCATGGCTCATCTGTGGCACGCATCTGAGCAATGCTGAGGTGTGACTCAGAGAACAGAAGTATGTGAGCCAATTTATGCCAGTAGGATGCCCCCGTCATCACCACAAAGAGCACTGACTATCTCTGTCAGAATAAAGCTGTGTCAATTCTCGATGTGGCTTTTTTTATAGGTCATCCCAAGATAAAAGTCACGGTCAGGTTTGATTTGAAGGTTAGTAGGCCTGAGCTGAGACTGAAGAAGTGGAGTTTAATCCTCAGCTCGAGGATTTAAAGATAGGAATCTTTTCTTATTGCCTTAATACTGGGCAAAACAGATCAACTTTCTAGTAGCATCTCTATGAGTCATCAAGCAGACTACTGAAATAAATGCTATGTGGTTTCATAAATATTATTACAGCTCTTAAATTGAATAAATTTAGGAAATTACTTAGTCAAAACTAACACTTTTAATAATAATAAACTCTTATTGGAGCCGCTTAAATTAGAAAAAGGGGAAAGTTAATTCTATTTCAGCTACATAGTTTTACCCTCTTGTGCAGCAACTAGGAAAAAAAAAAAAGAAAAAAGGCAAACGTGTAAGTGTTTTTGGGATGTTTGCCGACTCCGTGTTCATTCCAGTATGAAAGTACACTGCAAGCCAGGTTAGTAATTATCTGCCATTCTCAACAATTTAGGAGGCAACAACAACTTGGCCTGACCTTGAGAGGAGCTGGAAGGGAACATCTTTGTTCATCCAGACGACTCCCCTGGAAACATAAAGTCACGGACAGTGAATCCTGTATTTCAGCATGTCTGTTTCACTTACCCTCTGTGTCCTTCTCCATATCCTCAATATGCATATTTTGTCCCTCTATAAAATCTTCCATTTTAAGCAACTTTGGAAGATTGGAATAAAAAGGAAAAGTGAAGCTAGAACTTGGCCAGTCCCCTAATCTGGTATTAAACCTGAAAAGCTACCACCAAGCTTACACCTCTTAAAAAGCAGACAAATGGCAGACATTAAAAACAACCTCCCAAACTGATTCTCTTACTTGATTCCCTAATCTCTTCTAGCGAACCCCCTTCCTATCCTAAGCAATAAAAAGAAAATAATGAATGACTACAAGGTGGGTTGAAATAACAGGGCAAAAGGCTACTGACTGCCTAGTTTCCTCCTGAATCAGGAGCTGGCATCCAGACTTGAATCTCCTCCTTAAGGTTATTCCCTCCTCTGCCTTCTCACCACAGCAAACTAGCTCACTTCCACCACACCTCTGCAGCAGAAGCACGCAAGAATAGAACAATTTTAGTGAGGAAAGCCCAAACACAAACTGAGCAGAGGCCCAGACCTAAAATCTAAACCTTCATGAAATCATGAGGATCCAGACCTTGAGTACACAACAAATGCTTAACACCTTTAAAATACTTTTAGAAACATCACAAGTAAAACAGTATGGCCACACTCCAGAGTAAGGGAGACTAGTAGTAGTAGATGCATGAGGCCATTCTTCAGAAATCTGAAGTTGAGTTCAATCACAAAAAGTACCCATAACAACAAATTTTAATTGGTAAAATATAGAAACACAGTAAAGCGAGTGAGGAACAAAGAGCAGATAACAAAAAAAAATATTTTCCTTAGGTCTACTAGGAGAAAGAAGCTTCATATGTTATTTACAGGGTGACAAAAGATCAAACTACAAAAGCTGAGTTTCAAGACAGTTGCATACTCTTCCCAAAAAAATTGTTTTCCTTTTGTATTTTCAACAATGGAAAATAAACAAATACCAGCCTGAAAATATTCTTCATAGGAAAACTTTAGAATATATGTTTTGAACTGTGATGTCAGTACACAGCATTGACAAAATGAACAACCAATTACCAGGATGTGGTGAGTTGTGAAATTAAGATGGAACACAGGCTGACAAGTGATCATTATCTTTTGAAGAAGTAGTTAGCAACCATTTTGCATTTAGGGAAGTTGTAAAGGTGAAAAAGTTGAGTTCGTGGAATGTAAGTGCTAAAAAGCATTTTGTTGATGCAGCCTCGAGTTTCAGTTGTCAACCTACTGAGTTGAGGTTCACAAGGAAGACCAGGTTCTGAAAAAGGGATTTGGAAACGAGACAGCAAGTCCTGTCACTACCAGAAAGTCCTCTGCACTGCCAAAACAGGACATAGGCTGGACGGACACATGAGTACAAAACAGCCACAGTCTTCCACAACAAACTGGGGGAAGTACTGCGACAGAAATGGAGATTGGGAAACGGCAATCTTCTAATATTTCTCTCTCCTTCCTTGGCATTTTTAGCAGATCTGATAACTGCAAGAATTTTCCAGTTTCAAAGGAGGTCCTGGTAGGAGACCAGTATCTCAGCAAGCCTGAGGGAAAACTTTCTGGGCTGCTGTAAAGGAGTTCTGTATCAGAGCCTCTACATAGAGCAAAGGAATGTACCAGCACACTCCATGACTCTGCACTGTTAAGAAAATTCCTGGTAGCCTGGAAGCAGAAGACAAGTTTAAATCTACCAACCTCTCCTCTAGGGTGAAGCTTAAGGTAAGAATAATGCAACCCTGGGCTATACAGTCCAAAATTTTATTTTAAAGCGTAACCAGGACCAGAGGAAACTTACAGCATAAGTTGATGAAGTGTCAAAGCATGGGCAGAACTTGATGATCACTGTCATTCCTCAAAAGGGAGAGGAATAAACTGAAGCAGTCTCAGCCACCCCTTGAGACATGATTCTGGTTTGATCTGGTTTGGCTTGCAGCACTACCAGTTTCCCTGGGTAGCTAACTGGAGACAGCATCAGTCTGGGAATCTCATATTCCCAAGGTCTTGCACAGGGGAAACACCTGGCCTGAGCAGGATGAAAGAATGAATGACAGAGAAAAATATGTCCAGACCCAGAACCAGGGTCCAACGTGGCATAACAATGCTATGATAATACACGTTTTATGGGGAAAGAGCAGTGCCTTGAAGGGACTAGTTCAAAACAGACAACTTGGACACAAAAGTGGACACAGGAAAAAAACCCACAAAAGTACTTGTGAGAAAATAAAACTGAATATGCAGAAATTGTAATAATGCAGAACAGAGGGAGTGAACAAAGGCAGTCAAGTGAAGAGGGACTGGCTATGCAAACATACAAAGACCTGAAATATCTGAGCTTACTGGATGAAACAAAATTTCCTTGTTTTTCAATTGCCTGCACTGCAAAGCAACCTAGGAACAACATATTACTAAGTGTCCTTAAAAGAGTATATACTGTGATTTCACTAGATCTATAAGCATAGAATGAAGTGACCAGCAGCCCATTTATTTCCAAGAAATTATTAATAAAATTGAAGAGAAAAACAAAAAGAAAACAAGAAAGAAAATAAAAAGGGTCAACTTCTTTCCCAGATCTTGGGATTAGTTTCAGTGTATAAAGAGAGTACAACTTTACCTGTTAATTCATCACACAGAATGTGAAATGGCCATCCTAATTTTCAGTCCAAAAATTATATTCCAGTCCCATTGTTAAAGTACTCAATAATCAATTCTATCCCAAGGCCTTTTTTATTGTTATTTTACAGGAGAAATTTTCAAGTCTCCTGCTTTGGTTTTCACTCACTTTGATTGCTAACAAAAATCACAGATTTTGTTTTCAAAAATGATTCAACAAATCTAAAGGATAGTCACAGTCAAATGGAAGGAAAGGGAAAGCAAAAACAAACAAAAGAGAATAAAGAATTAGTAAAAATCTAAACAAATATCATAAAAAGTATTATAAAAAATATTTTTTTCTTTTGGAAAACACAACTTTCAAAAAAATCTGTTAAACAGCAGTTATTGATTCTCCTAGTGCATGTTAGATGACAAAACAAGCTTAAATAGAAAAAAATGATATAAAGTCTTGATAAAAGGCTGCTAATAAAACATCATAGGTGGAAAACTAGGCAGTCTGCATGCCTTGTAAATTCCCATCAACTCCCTGCTATCTCTCTAACTAAAGAGGTGCAAATCCAATCAGACTTTCTATATGGTAAACTGGGAGTTGAGAAACACTGACAATCTTAAGCACCAGTCTTCCACTGAGAAACACCTGGTAGTGACTCTTCCTTACCCATGTTTCAAAAGGCCTGGAAAGGACTGTCACAACCTTTGAACATGTGCTTGAATTTAAGCAGCACTGCTTGTTCAAGCTTACTTTCCTGCAGTTAAATGAGCCAGGCACACTCACAGAGCTTGCTACTCTAAGCAACACATCCCAAATCTAGTTTGGATGTCAGTACAGTGGTTGCAAGGTCTGTGTCTGTCTGCACATGAATACATGGCAGATACACCTTCAGCCCCTACCTCCCACACTCCTCCTCCCCGGTCTGCCAAAAAGTACTTCAGCCTCGTAACTACACTCAGCATTTTGCTGCTACCTTCCACCTTCTCATCTCTGTAGTCTCACTGAAGTCTGGCATTTTCGTCATATTCATAATTTGATCACCCAAATTCCAGAAAATAAGTTCCTTGGTGTTGATAAGTTTAATTCCTGTACATAATAAAAGGCAGGAGTAATGGGCCATGCTATGCGTTATGTTAGGTCAAGGTTAACCACAGCACTTTAAAGAAGGTGCACCACTCAGGGAAAATATTGATAACCTACAAGGATGCTCTGAGAACACATAATCTAAAATCATTGTTAGATATTTAATACATTTAACATATTAACATTATCTGATACGGTAAAAGGGGAAAAAACCCAACTCTGCCTGTTTTTAAGTTTATAACATAATATATGCAGCTAACTGCATGTATTTCTGTGTAAGAATTAAGCCAGAGTCCTTCCTTCTTGCACAAGTTAAAGACAGGACTTACAGTAGTTATTTATTAAACTGTCTGACCTTGCTAAATGCAGTTAGGTTAACATCCCATTAATCACCTGTCATTATATCTGCTACCCAGCAGAACAGAGTTTCCTGAAGAAGATGCCAGAGATAACTTATTGCAATTTTGATTTTCTCTCAGAATCACACTTCTGCAAAGAACAGACAGAATTATAATAACCTGTGTCTATTGCTTCCATCATGCTGACTGGAAAAATGAACACAGAAAAATGCTTTTGAAATCCCATTGAAGAATAAGAGATTGAACCTAGAAAACCTAAACATTCTGTAAACCCACATTAAAGGATATTGTGAGTGAAGCAATAGGACAAATAGTAGCTGATTATTTGTTTGCTACAAAAAATTAGGAGATCCCAAAGTTTGACAGAATTACTTCTCCTTACCTGCATTTTTTCAATCATCTCAAACAAGTCCACAGTCTGTGAAAAGGAAAAGACAACAGAGAAAAATAATTTGATATTTGCAGAAGCTAACGTTATCTTCTGTGGTAACCCAAATATTGAAGGAGCCAACAGCTTCTTCCATATTTTGGCAAAGAAACTACTTGCTTGCTGAAGACATGATGAAATTGTTCTTCCTTAATTGGTAGCATGGACAAAACAACTGGCCAAATTGTTTTCTGCTTGTGTTGCAAAAGCTTGACCTGAAACGTGGTCAGTGAGATATCAGGAATTTCTCTCTTTCAGTGGGTCAGACTGACTTGAGATAGTATGATAGAAGAATCGGTCAAATTAGCAAGTTTAGGATTCTCACAGAAGGAGGCAACTATAGCTGTAAGACATACATGCACACAAGCTTGATTTCAGACAATTCTTCTGCAAACATAACTCAAAGCATACACCAACCCTGAGCCAAACATGGACTGCTTTTACCTTGTTGGGGACAGCAGGAGTGAGGACACATGGAAAGCCTTCAGTGGGAGAGTCTATAACATCAATAAAACCCTGCACCGCCTCCTCAGACCTCCTGCAACAGAGAGAGGCAGAAGATAAAATAAAAGAAAGAAAAAGTTAACTCTTAAGAGAATTCAAGATGTCAGTGCTTGCCTGCAGTGTCTCCTTTGCCATCTGCATACCATTCCTCTCCCCAGGCCATTTTTTGCCTATAAGGAAGCTGTCATTGCCTGTGAGAATCCCTGAGGTGAACTTAACACTTGCCATTTTCAAACATCCTGGATGTAACAGAAAAAATTTTCTGGCTTCTGACTGCTCTGTCTCTGCTTACATACAGTATTTTCCTCACAACTGTCATGAAATTGCTGAATGATTTTTCTTTGCCAAGTTCCTCTTCCATCATGAATTTGGAGCAGAATTAAGACATCTCACGAGAAGCTTTGTAATTAGGTCTCACAACAGAACCATATTAAAAAGGATGAAAGTAGTTCTGAACCATCACTGAAATCAGCACTGAAAGGACAGCCTCAGCTGCCACAGCCTGGGTATTAATCTCAAAGACAGGAGCATAACAGAGATGGCACTAGAACAGAACTGATAACACCCTGCAGGAATGCAGGCACCCTTTTGCGTTACCACTGCTGGTACAGCCAGCATGGAGATTAGGTGAGCTTTTGTCTGCACATCTCCTATGGAAAATATATTATTACTATGGTCCCTGCTGGAGCAGGGTACAAACAGTGTGTACAAACAGTGGCAGGACTTTATTTGATTTCATAGAAGAGAAAATAAAAAGCAACACAAACACTACATTGTAGTTTAGAAGACATATTTAACATTGCCCACAGCACTACAGACAGTCTCACTGCCAGCTGCACCTCTCCTTCTGTTACTTTATAAACATTCCACACCTCTCACAGTTTTTACTAGCAGTCACAACTGGGGTTAAGTCATGGTGAAGGCCACATAGGTGGATCTGGGAACTAAGCACAGGTTTACAGGACACGAGACTCATCCACTTTGTAATGAAATCATGAGTATGATTGTTAGCTGGTCATAGAATCACAGAAAAATTTACCTTAAATATCATCTAGTCCCAACCCCTCTGCCAGGTGTCATCTACAACTTCAGACTGCTCAGGGCCCCATCCAACCTGGCCTTGAACACTTCCAGGAATGGGCCATCCACAACTTCTTTGGGCAACCTGTCCAGTGCCTTGTTATCCTCTAAGTAAAGAATTTCTTCTTATCATGTAATATAAATCTCTTCTCTTTTAGTTTAAAACCATTCCCCATCGTCCTGTTACTATCTGCCCTGTAAAAAGTCACTCTCCCTTTTTAATAAGCCACTTCTAAGTACTTGATTCTTGTCTCCATGCTGAACAACCCCAGCTCTCTCAGCCTGTATGTGTAGGAGAGGAGCCTTAGCCCTCAGAACATCTTTGTGGCCTCCTCTAGACCTACTCTAGCAGGTTCACATCTCTCTTGTGCTGGGGACCCCAGAGCTCAATGCAGTATTCCACATGCAGCCTCACAAGAGCAGAGTAGAGAGGGAAAATCACCTCGGCCTGCTGGCCACTCCTCCTGTGATGCAGCCCAGGGTAAGTTTGGCTTTCTGGGCTGTAAGTGCACACTGCAGGCTCACATCCAGCTTTTCCTCTACCAGAACCTCCAAGCCCTTATCCACAGGGTTGCTCTCAATGAGTTCATCTCCCAGTCTGTGCCCATGTCTGGAATTGCCCCAAACAATTGGGGCACATTGCACTTGGATTTGTTGAACTTGACAAGATTCTCACGGGACCACCACTCGTCAAGCTTGTCCAGGAAGCTCTGGATGGTCCTTTCTTCTGTTGTGTCAACCACACCCCTCAGCTCTGTGTCATCTGCAAACCTGCTGAGGATGCACTCAGTCCCACTGTCTACATCATTGATAAAGATATTAAAGATCACCAGTCTCAAGACAGAGCCCAGGAGACACCACTCATCACTGGCCATACAAACATCACGTAATGCATATAATAATCCTAAAAGGCAATCAAGAACTGCTGTCCTGTAGCTATTAGATGCATGACTGATTCTGCTTCCGTGCTAAGAGAGTGATCATGCAGACCCTTGCTCTGAAAGCAGTGGCTACATTCCCTCTTGTATGGAGGTATCACATATTTCTGTAATCTTGAAACTACTCTACCACAAGCTCCAAGAATCATAACGCTCACCAGTTCTCTGACAATTCACAATTCATTTTAGTGGCCCAATGGCATCATGTAACTTGCATATAGGCTCATCTACACAAAGTAACACAATGCTTCCATCCCACAATTTTCTCCTGAAATTCAAATGAGAAAGATCTGTACAATGCATCTAGAAATTAATGCCATAACATGTCTGGGAGGGAAGACGTAGGAGTTAGTCTTGACAACCTCAAATAAATATTGAAATAGTTGGATGGCAAATGTATTTTAAATTAATATTAATACTATACTAATACATGCTTTATTTATCATCTTATTCATTTACTTGAAGAACATTTGGGATGAGCAAAATTTGTGTCCAAGGCAGTACATGAAACATTTTCCCCATCTCTTAAAAATCTGAAGTTTCTGTTCTGTAAGCCCTAAAAAGGCATGAGTTTAATTTGATAAATTCTCATTTTCAGAAAGAAATGTAACAATAGAACCTTTTGTGCAACTGGATGTCCTGGGGCCTTGTTGCATGCTAGTGTTTTCTTTGGCATGCCACTGAGGTGAATGCTGAATCATTCAGAGGAGTTAAATACACATCTGCATCATGGAAATCTGGCAGCTCCTACACGGTCAGTGTGGCAAGTCCTGCCCCCATCCTCTCACCATAAATTCATCTCAACACTTTGGACTGACTGGAAAACTCCAGGCAGAAATTGTTCTTTGCTATTGAATCCTAGCACAGTTCTATAGCCCAAATGAGTCCAGTAGATGCCAAAATCACCAGTCTTACTGTAGATTCAGAGATGTTCACAATTCTGTAATTATCCTAAATTAGGAATACGCCACAGGCCTTTGAAAATCCAAGAGAATGCCTTAGATTTTACATTATATTTATAAAATATCACAAAAATTTGAGGCTATTATAATTACTGCTTTAAAGTCCACATTCAACTTCTGGAACTTTGAACTTCTGGAATGAAAAGCACTAGACTGTATTATAAAAAGGGAACATACTTCTTTTCAAATTGGAACTTCAAACTCTTTGACCACAGAAAATAAAAACGTCGTCCTTCTGAAAAGGAAAGCAATTCTGCAGATTGGGAAAGGAATATTTATGTGCAAATGTATACTTGCTGAAGCTTTATTCTTAGGAAATGGCAATAGGGGGAATCATAGGGCCTCGAAAATGCTGAAGGCTAAATTGGGATTTTGCTAGTGACAGTACCCAGTATATTAATTTCAAGCAGGCAGTCAAACTAAACGTAGGTACTGCTGATCCACTGATAAATTCCACTCTCAATTCTGAAATGGAACAAGAAGAACCTTTGAAGATCTCTAAGCCACTACAACTCTGCTCATGCCTTGTATTCCTGTCTTGCAGCATCCTCTGCTATTTCAGTCATAGGATCTTTCTACCCAGCTTTCAAAATCACTGCTATCTGCTGTAGCTGAGCCAGTTCAATAACCAAGTCAATGTAAGTATTTACTCTAAGAAAAACACAAATTGGACAGAATTTCATACACCCTTTCATAAATATTCCAGAGCAAATGGGGATTTGTTGCACTCTAAAAGGCAAGTGCCCCAAATCCTCAGTTAACTGTTTTCCTGGAAGTTCACAGGGAAGCAGGTGTATAGCCATTGTAAATACTTCTGCTAATCTGGAAGCCTCCCAATAGGAGAAACACCACAGTATGATTTGCAGCTATCTGTAGAACAACAGTCAGTGTAATAACTGGTGTCCCAGCCTGGTAAGAGTTTCTTGCAGGGAGACACTACTATGTTTTTTAAATCCCTTACTAGAAGGGATAGGCAATTCAGAAGAACTGAAGGTAATGTGAGACAAGAACAGGCCTGAAATTCTCATAAGGAAAACTCTGGGCAACCACTTCTCTTGAGCAACAGCTTCTGCTGTTTCACTCCCTTATTTCTGCTTTAGAGAGATGCATTTGCTTTACCACATACAATTGTTAGCTATTCGGTGGAGACAGCTGAAAACATGACACGAATAGCCCTACTCTCAGAACACCTATACAGCTTTGAAATTTGCTTACACATGGATTCCTGGAGCTCAAGAGAAGGAATTACTGAAGCAGAACTAGGAAAATGAAGCTACCACTACAAATGAGAGGCAGTTTGCTCTCAGCTGGCCACAAACTTTCTGCCCAGAGACTCTGACTTCCAGTAAGGAACCGCTCTCCCACCCACACTCCCCTCTGGCTGCTGGGCAGCTCCCGTGGAGGGCACCATTCCCACTCGTGGGCAGCCCGTGCTGAGGACTTCGTGCACCCACAAGGAGGTGGGCAGTACCGGGAGGGCCCGGAGAACCTCCTTGCGGAGCAGGAGAAAGGAGAACTCCAGATGGAAATTAATCTTGCCATCCAGCCCGCATTCCCACCTCCCGAGAAGTCCCAACAGGAGACTTCCCCCACTCCCAGGACGGCAGGAGAAAGCGTGCCGAGGCTCCCTCTTTCCCTCCACGGCGAGGTGCACCCGCTGCCGCCCCACGGCCCGCCTCCCCCGACCGGAGCGGGGCCGGGAGGGCCGGAGGGAGGGAGCGAGGGCCGGGCCCATAGCCAGACCCGGACCTGCCGGGCTGGGCACGGCCATCGCCTTCCCCTTCCCCGGTTCTCCGCCCTTCCAGCCAATCCGCGAGGGCTCTTCCTGCTGCCCCAGCACTGCGATCCCAAGCCGGCAGCCGCTGCCCTGCCCCGTCCCCGGGCTGCCCAGGAAAGGCAGGGTTCCAGGCCCCGCTGCCGCCGGCACCGGTCCCGGTGCCGGTACCTACCCTCCGCTGGCTCCGGCAGGGAAGCCGTGCTCCCGGGAAAACATGCTGGACTGCTCCGCTGAGTCAGCTCCTCGGGAGCCTGCTCTCCCCCGGCCTCGCCATGAAGAAGAGCACAGGCTCCCTCCCGGCCCCCTGCGAAGCCGCGGCTCCCGCCCCCACCCCTCCTCTTCCTCTCAGGCCGGGATTCACCGGATAGACAGGGAAGGGACCCGCATGGCCAGGATCGGGCCCGGCGGGGAGCGACCCCGGAGAGCACGGAGGGGGGGAGGAGGAGGAGGGATGGAGGACGAGGAGACAAGGGGGGATGGGGTGCACCTCCTCCGCCGTGGCAGAGCGGTTCCCCTGGAGCCCCCCGCTGTGGAAGCCCATGGATGCAGGAGCAGCTGCTGGGACAGCCAAGCCGAGGACGCTGCTCTCCGGGTTGTCCGTAAGGGTAACACAATCACAGCGTTAGACAGGGACAGCAGAGGGGTTTCACTAATTCAACTTAAAAGATCTCATCTTCAGGCTCTCAGTATCCAGTGAGGAAAGTGAGCATCAAAGCAGTTCTCCACAATTCCCCATTCTTTTAAAGGGAAGGCTAGGAAGATACTGCATCCACTACATCCAAATCCATGTCATTTGGACCTGACATACATCAAGTACCGCAGAGATTTAGCTCTGCACCCCTTATGAAATAGCTCATTGATGCAGTGTTTAAACTAGGGAAGCTCAAATTTTCAGGGGTCACAAATGCCTTAACCACATGTATTTCCATTCACTCATCAACAGATTGTCATTCCTGATAAAAAAAACTGAGCATGAGAACAGGGTCTGCTGTAGCAAGAGTATGAATATACCTGTGTTTAAATGAGAACACAGTTCTTCTGGACACAGGGTTGTTTGTTTGTTTTGGTTTTTTTTTCTGTGCTTCTCAGTTTCATTCCACAGGATGATGTCATGTATTCTCTTTACATCAAGACCTATAAAAGCAGCAGCTACAACCTTATCCCAAATGTCAGCCTCACACTGTTTTATTTTAACTAATGAAGGGGACATAAGGAAACACAGAACAAGAGACAGAATTTGCCAGAGAGCTAGGAAAAGATGTAAAGGAAGAGTGCAAACAGTATGCAGACAGACCAGACAGAAAGTAGGAGCTAGCAGATAGAGATGGGGGGAAAAAGACAATTGCAGAGAGCAAGGAGTTATGTCAAAGTTTGGGGGATGAATGCACCATTTTTATCCTAAGGCTTCCTAAAAATTCTACTCTTGAAAGAGCTGGATAGAAATGATTATGGAGACTTAAAGGATCTGTGGGAGGGCAAGGAGACTGTAAGGAGTAAGGAATCAAGATAGGTGATGACTTTGAATGGACAAAGAAAGGGTCCACTTGCTGTTTTTAGTAATTTGCATGGAGCCAAGGTGACTCAATTTCCTTTTGTACACCTCTCATAATTCCCCAGAAGATCTGATGCTGGAGCATAGGCCAATTCATACATCCTCACTCCAACTCAAATGCCTCCTAAACAGACCCAGGGCACTGAATAGAGCAGCTGCTTTCTGCACAAGCAGGTCTTACTCATTCACCCGAATCTCTGAGTAGAGATGTGACTGGACCAAGGCAAAGAGCCAAGCTTGCCATTTCTGCTGCATCTACGAAGGAGGAAGAGACATTATTTTTTACTGTTAGAGAGGGCTGCCAGCAGTAACTACTGCCCTCCCCCATCTCAGGGTCATTATCAGTAGCGCTATCAAGCCTGGCCATGGTGAAAGCAAAGCATACAGAGAGCCTCAGGTCTTTCTGCCATTCTTGTTCATCCGAAGCTTGCCACTACAGACAAGAGCCAACTTTGTTCTCATGCAAAACCACACTAAGCTCAGCCTTCATTTAGCTGCCTCACAGCTTTACCTAACCTTCTGCGCAACTCCGGTAGAGTACAAAGCCTCAACATGCATAAGCAAAGCAGCAAACAATTATTAAATAGCCTAATTTCTGTTCTAATTAGCTTCCTTTAGCAATAGCAATATGAATAAATCACATGTAAGCAAATCACAGGACCACTTTCTGTTCCCCAACTTACAATCAAGCTAATGCTACTATTTACCCTGCTGATGCAAAAATATTAACTATTATAAGCCTTCTGTTGTAGCAAGTAGATTCAGCTCCTGTTAATACTTGTGTTCTTATATGACTAATTCAGTGTACTTACAGTCTCAGATTTTAATCCCTATATGTGCCCATACTTGCATGGATCATTATGCATTTTATAGTTATGGTGTGGTTTAGGGACTGGCATATAAGTTTTTATTCTTTCAGGTATCCTTGTAGGCACATTAATATATGTATTACAGTAATTGGTGCCTATACCTTTTGCTATGTATTTTCCCAGGTTTGGTTAGCAGATTTTTTCAATGTGTTTCATTTCATTAGCATTTTATCTTGCTCACATAGGAAAAGTCTGTATTAGCTGTAACACAAAAACTGGTCCCTGCAATTCTGTTAATTGAGTCATTGTAAGAACATCAGCAGCTCCACAGAAGCTGCGCAGTACCACATAAACACAGCAGTATATCCTTCAAGGGTAAACTCTTCAGGGCAAAACCTGTATTTTTTTAAGTTTTATTTCAATATTACACAAACTCATAGCTGCATCCACAGACAGAAACACACATGTTCTCACATCAACTGTTTCCACAGATCTATGCACACAGCTTCTAAATATAGCACCGGGTGTGCACAGACAACACCTCCCGCAGCGCACTTGGACTCCTCATTTTATGTCCAGGACTGACATAATCAGGGTGGGATTCCTTTGAGTCTGGGCAGACCCTCTCTCATGCCCCTCCATCCCTTTAGTTTGTTTCATTTCCTACACAGACATCCGCTCTCCCCACCTCCATTCTCCCTTTCTCTCTCTGCAACTGCTTCTCTACACAATGCAGAATAGCACAATGTCTTTTAAAAAGCGCACACGCACTTTCCCTGATGAGGCTGAAACTGCCCCAAACTGTATCCATTACACAACACCACACAAGCAGCAGAGAAGATCTGGATCAACCCTCCCCTGCCTATCTTTGCTCCCATTCCTTCTAGATGGAAAATATTTTTAATTGGCATTGTAAGCAAGACAAGAATAAAAGCAGCTAAGCTGTTCATCCCCTACCTGAGCAAGGATCTCTCATCCCCAGCTGGTGAGCAGATGGAGACAGAGAACCCAGCTGCTCTCCTTTCCTTGCACTATCAATTATTCACGTAGGTTGCAGTGTCCTCCCTGTCCCTCCCTCCCTTTCTCTTCCGCTGCCCCCACCTGCAGCTGAATGGAGATCGAGCAGGTCGGTGCTGTCACACTTGAAACTAGAGATCATTGTCGATTGAACAGCCAGCCTGTGGAGCAGCTGTGCTCTTAAGCAGGGAATGGTTGCCCTGGCAGAAGGGGACAGACTGGCAGCTCCAGAGGTGGAAGACAGGCAGCTCTGTACATCCACATCCTGCTCCCTGCGCTTCTAATCTCAGACCTGCAGGGATGACCTTTAAAAATGAAAGAGGTCTTTTTGGTTTTAGTTTTTGGTTTTGTTTTTACCTCAGAAAAGCACATTTTTCTAGTCCTCTCAGGTATAATGACAGTCATTTGGTGACAGTGAACTGGGTCATGTGAATTTATGTGTATAGATCAGAGTAGGAAGGGAAAGTAAAAGACTGAAAAATCTGAAACATGATTATGTAGTACTGATTTAGTCCCATAGCAAAGGCAGTGGGAGAGGATAATTTAAGGGGACAGGATGACATGGTACTTTCTGTAAATGCTTCTGGTAATCATGACTCATGAGATTGACCTATGGGTTGGAATGATTCTTCAGTCACAATTTTTATAGATAATTAAAGGATTCTTACGTGGTGCCAGTCTTAGGCAAAGGTAAAATGAGTTCTGGCAGACCTAGGTCAAGGCATTTAAAGTATTTTGCCTTTGTAGAGGGCCACTGCCCACAACTAGGTGAGTGTTCTAGATCTGCCTCACAGCAAAATTAGGTTGAAATCCCAGGACAAATTAACTGCTCCATTTTGCACTGGAGTAACTCACCCTGAATCATCCCAGTTCCATCAGTTTACTGGGGACCCTCCTGCTGTGTCATCTCAAACATCACAGTAATTTTTTCTGTTAATTCTTCCCATCACCATAGCTGTGGCAGAGTCATCACAGAGACAAATAAAAACCCCCACCATACTAGAGTGCTCTAACAGTTGGTCATCATGGCTTTTCTGCCCTATTTCACTTTTCCTATCTTCTGAAAAAAAATATCTGCAAGAATTTTACCAGAAGTAGTGAAGAGTTTCCTGAAATTACATTAAAAATAAAATGCCTAATAGAAAATGTTGTTACTGCAACTACAGTTGTGAGTGAAACTCCTGAAAACCAGCAACTCTTTTTAAGAAGGTACTGTGATTGCTTTTAATTTTCTTATTGTTTTCAAAACTTTAGAGATTAAGCTTTGTCAAGAATTTTTCCACAATTCTGCAGGCTGGAAGTGTTTTATTTTAAGTAAAGAAAAAGTCATCACCTTTTTGTTTTCATGTGGGCATCAGAACCACCAAGTTCTATGGATGGAACAACAACAAATTTCCCAAAGATTTGTTTTGTGCAGTTGTTCCAGGTCCAAAAACTCTAATTGAGTCTGCTGGAGCACTTACAAGACCCTTCTCTTGTACTGGATCTTTGATGAGGTTCACTTTGAAACCTTTCCCTCATTTGGATCTTTTTTCCTGGTTGACCATTTTAATTAAATTTAAAGGAGCCGTTTTTCTGAGACAACAGAAAAAAAGCCTCTTTGAGATAATTATCAAAGGGATAATTATCAAATTATCAGAACATAATTTAAAAAAATTATCAAATCAACAAATTATCTTTGAGACCTTGATACCCTAACTTTGGTAGAAGATAGCTATTCCAGAGATTACAAGGGAATAATGGTATACAGGCACAGACTGACTGTCTAAAGTAAGTTTTATTTCCAGAAAAGTAGACTAAGAACAAGACATGGTAAAACTCAATAAAATTAAGAAAATCAGCATTATAAATATTAGAAATGCAGTAAGTTTTGGCTTTTCAGTTAGTAGCAAATATCAATACCTGTGTATCTACGTACAGATATAGGAGCATAGGTTTATGCTTTTTTTCCCCGGAATATTAGACTCTTACTGGATTAATTTTACAACTATTTTGGCATCTTACTTTGGCATCAACTTAGTATTATTCATTTTATATACTAGTTATACAATTTATATCCTGCATACAATTTAGTATTATATACTAAAAATTAGTATTATTCATAACCTGATCAATACACATACAACATCCTGCCCTTTATACAAGTCTTTAAATCACACTTAGATTATAAACTGACTGGGTCTTCC
Organism: Peucedramus taeniatus; assembly: GCA_013400575.1. NCBI lineage: Eukaryota > Metazoa > Chordata > Aves > Passeriformes > Fringillidae > Peucedramus > Peucedramus taeniatus. Next base: position 182,496 of record WBNO01032620.1, read on the forward strand.
CATATGTCTGTAAAGACTGTAGAAGAAATTGTTTCCATACAAATATGAACACTTCCCACTTCCTTGCCACCTTTATTTGCATATCTCACAATGCGTTACTGATATTGCTTCCCATTATTACCACTGCTCCACATAAGGATAAACTGGCACAGAGATACTAACCCTCACTATCTCCCAGGGCCACAAAAAGGAAACAGAGCTCTGAGTCCATCAGCACAGTTGTACAAACAGCTTGACATGCCTCCATACTGTGCTGACACAGGAGAGCCCCACTCAGATCAGCCAGTGGGTCCAGGTGACATCCTGAATGCCGGTGCTGGTGCAGTGAAGGGGACTGGAACAAGTGGCCGATGGAAAAGGGATGTGGCAGGACTCTTTTGCAAAGAATTTAAAACTGGCCCATGACAGTGCAGCATCAGTCTCTCAGCAGGGCCCTTAGATAACAACTCAGTTTACTTTCAAGCTTTAAGCAAAATTGCCTGCTAGCAAAACTTAATTATATGAGAAATATTTATCAATTTATCTGTCTGTCAGTACTGTATGAATTGGGGAAATGGGGGGATTTTGATAGTATAACTTTGGATATTTGTCAACACGGAGAATTCATTAGGAAGGAAATTATGAGATTGCTTGCTAATTTCAGAGATGACAGGAATGGAAACGATTCAGAAAAGATGAAGCAGCTCCTCCACAGAAGTGACATCTACGTTCATCACTATAGGCACAGCGAAAGGACAAGTGACAACATTCAGGTTGCACCAAGGAAAATTTCAGCTATATTCAAGGAAAAATTTGCTCTTTCTATGATGGTGCTTCAGTACTAAGAAGTGCCAAGAGAGACTGAGTAATACCATTCTTGGAGATCTTCAGAAGATATATATACAAGGCCCTTCTAGCTTTGAAGTTGACCATATAGTGCACAGTAGTTGACCTAAATGAGACATTTTCATACTAATTTATTCAATGTTTTTGTTCACTGCATGTTAGAAAATCTGTGGCATGAAATGTTCAAAAGGTCAAAGTTCATAATTTCAGCATAATATGTAAGAGCTTCAAGTTATGCAGTGTATCAGATCATAACCAAGTCGAAATTCTTCAGTGATGGTTTCCACCCAAAAATCAAGTTCTCTAATCATTCAGCAGGTAAAAATTTTCTTGGCATATGTGAAAGTACTTGGAAAATCAGAGTTTGTATCATCCAGCAAGTCTTGCCCTGGCCATATATCACAGGGGCTCAACAAGAGGATAACTCAGGGAGATGGAAAACACAAGATGTGAGGACAGCTCTAGCAGAGGAAGGCCCTCTAATTAAAGAATGTATTTTGCAAACAGTACTGCATTATCTATATAATAATCATACTTAAGAGAAAGGAGGCTTTTACTGCACCATTAACTTCATAATGGGCTTTAATGAATAATTTTAACAAAGGAAAACTCTCTACACTCTCAGTAAGCATAATCATTTAAAAGCAGTGTTATATGAATATACAAAGCCAGTTCTCATCCATGAATTATATGCGAAACCAAGGCAGAGAAGTGAAAGGATTGCCAGGGTCATGTAAAAACAGATGGATGGACAGCAGAGAGGCAAGTTATTACTCAGGAAAGGCTGAAAAACACAAGGGTGAAGATATGGGCCTTGCCTAGCTTGGATCAACAAGTTTAACAATTTGCAGTAATGAAATGATATTCAAACAAGGGGCATAATGGCTGCTTAATCCAAACAAAAGGACAAGAAGCACACGCAAGGATTTTTTGTGGCACTGGCTGCTAGAAAGATACATGGGACAAGAAGGAAGGGAGGTCAGAACTGAATGCCATGCAGATGAGGACAACATGTGGGTGAAAAGGCAATCGGACAAGTAAATTTCTTTTGAAGAATTAGGGATAAAGGTGCTCGCTATTTCCTTTTGTCCAGATAATCTGGACCAGCAGAGATTATTCCCCACAAACATCTGCAACTCTGAAGGACGCAGAAAGGGTTAAAGCAGCCTGCAGCACACATGGTGGCAGAGCGGCCCCGGTCAGACCATGTCGAGCTGCGGAATCCTCGGGGGCAGAACTGCCGGGTCCCCTCCTCGGGGAAATGAGAACGGCGCGGCGGCCCCTTTAATAAAGGGAGATGGTGCTGATTAGTGTGGACGGCACGATCCACTGCGGAGCGGGAGCAGGGAGCGGGAGCGGGAGCGGGGCCCCCGCCCGCCCACAGGCTGCTGTACCCGGAGCGTTCGGGACGATCAACAGGGCTTACAGCCCCGGCGCATTAATACAGGCCGGGGGTCGTGATGACAGTTTCTTAAGCATGATCCACACCTGAAATACCGTGGAATTATCTGTTTCAGTGAAACATTTGTGCTTCAGTGAAATATTGCTTTTCTTTTTTTTTTTTTTCTTTTCATTGAAGGAGAATGCGAGCTAACTCAGGAATATCTCGGCCCTGTTTCCAAGGCACAAAATAAGAGTCAGTCCCCATTCTAAAAGAGTAGATTCTCTGAGAGACCTGCAGTGAACGAAAGGATTTGGTTAAAATCACAGCTGAAGGCTTTGTAGTAACCGGAATTTGATCTGAGATGACCTGAATCAGAAGTCAGTGCCAGTTACAGGAACAGTCTCCTTGTTTCCCTCTTCCCTCCCACCTGAGATACAGCAGTGCCTTTCTCCAGTCAGGGCAAGACAAGAACATTGTTACTTACAGGAATCAGGACAGTAAAAAAACATCGTGCAGACTGTTCATAGCATTTAATTGGAAAGCACCTAGCAATTATTCCACATCAACCAGCCACCTGGAAAGCAGTAAGGGTGGTTTATGCGGAGCATTAGGAGACAAAATAGTCGATCATTTATTTGTTAATCAATAAGGACACATAGAGAATAAGGAGGGTTCCGTAGTGTAAGCATGTACAACAGCAAAAAACACCTGATACTTGCTTTGACAAATACTTGGCATATATAAAAACTTATAAAGAATCACTTCATGACATTAAGTAAGAAGGTGTCTACCACTTAGGAAACATACATTAACCCTAAATATCTAGAAAATCTATTAATGAAGAATGTGGGGAATATTTTGCTTCTTTGAATGCTAAGTATGTGTCCTAATGTGTTTGCACATTACACACTACATACAGTTCTACGTGGCATGTGCGAGCTGTGCGTTATAGGTACCCATGCATTTATCAAATACACATATTCTGTGTATCAGACATGCAGTAAAAATGAAATCTGTGGCTTCAAGTTTACTTGTTACAGAGAAGTGCCCCCTAAATGTTTTGGAGTACTATCAAACAATATGTCTCACATAATAGTGTTCCCACACAAACTTAAATCACAAAAAAAAAAAAAAAAAAAAAAAAGCCAGTTTTTTAAGCACCTCAATGGCCTGGATAGCACTAAGAAGACAAGCACCACTGGAAAATCAGTCTGCATACAGCACCTTGGTTAGTAAGAATCCAGTATAATTCCCAGACTGCAGGGAGTTGAACTGCTACAGTAAAAGAAAAAATTCTATTCAATTGCAGTGAAATTGGCTCACTTACTTCCCTGTGGTAGAATGGGGGAGAGAATCAAAAGGGTAAGAGTGAGAAAACACATAGGTTGTGATAAAGATAATTAATAGGTAAAGAAGAGCCTGCATATGCAAGCAAAGCAAAATAAGGAATCATTCACCACTTTCCATGGGCAAGCAGGTGTTCAACCATTCCCAGGACAGCAGGGCTCCATCATGTGTCACGGTTGCTTTGAAGAAAATTAACTCTACCACAACCAAAACCAGCACAGCAGGAGAATCTGGCTAAAAGGAGCACCACCATATATCAGAGACTTGGAGACTTCATCAATATTAATGGGACCCAGGGACTTTGTCAATATCAATGGATCTCACACAGGTGTAGACTGGAAACTTGTGAGAGCTCTGGGTGTTGCACACTGCTGCACACTCAGTGCAGCACTTTACTTCTCACACTCAGGTGTGAGAAGTAAAGGTCACATAATGGCAGTTCTGAAAAAAGACTATTCTCTCTTTTTTCAATCAAGCAAGACAATATTTGGAGGAAGCAGGGAGGAAGAGAGGAGGCAGTGGACAAGAATATATACCTCATCAGTACTTCCAATATAGTCAAAGAAATCTCTTCAGCCAAGATTATGATCCCTCATGCCCCAAGCATCAATGAGAGCTCTTCAAATAGTTAACACCTTCTCATGAATCACTCTGACATCTTTCATCATCTGCAAGGGATTTTACAGAACAATTAAATGAATCTGAGGTTGCCAATAGCCAGTAAACTTAAAAACTCTTCTCAAGAAAGAGGCACTATCACAAGGATCATCTTCAGCATCAAATATGACTTCACTTCAACACAAATATCTGCAAACTATGACCACTCTACCCTGAAATTCTCCCTTCAATGGCAATCTTCTAATTTTCACAGAAAGACCCTTTGCAACCAGCCAATGCTTTCTCATGAAACAGGTACAATGTGGAACAAGCAAACTTGCACAGCCATTGCCATTAACAAATTCGTAAAGCCGTCAGTTCAACCAGATATACAGTTAATTCCACATATTGAATGTCCTGGCTTTTTGTTGCCTACAGTGAAGAAGAAAGCTATCTCTCAGCAACAGAAGCCCTGATAACACAGAGTTCCCCTTCACAAACAATAGGAGTTGCAGTATCACTACTGCTGCCACCTCAGGAGAAAGCAGAAGGTGGTGTATTGCTTTCATCATGCTCATTTACAAGGAGCAGGCTGGACTGGCAGTGATGTGGTGTGGGACTGTCCCTGCAGCTGATGGCTGACCTTGGAAGCAGTCATTTGCCCCCACAGGAACAAACATCCAAAACATCGTCACAATGACATTCTAGAACGTACCATAATGACAATGCAGATACCATACAAACTGCAACACTACAAGGCATGACATAGGCACATACCAGAAATGCATTATGGTGTGCTCTTGCTAATTTGGCAGTGTCCATTAGGAATGCAAATCCATGCCAGAACTGGACAAAACCTGTCTGTATCACTAAATAAACTGTCATCTCAGACTGAGGAACCATGCCGAGATAAAAACTACGTTCTTTTCAGCTCATGTGACTATTTGCTTTCATAAAATAACATATTTGCTCTTTCACTTACCCCGTGAATGCCTATTTGCAGGGACGTAACTGAAATACAACACCCATTTTTCCTGAGGCAGAAAAAGGAACCAGATTGAGTTTCCTCCCTCGGAGGTGTGCTGTCTTTATGGCACGTGGTCGGAGCAAAAACTAGTGGTAAAACTAGGCTGAAACAGTGTTGCCTTTGAGTGGAGAATATCTAAGGAAGGAAAAAAGAGGATCCCAGTTACAGATCTAGTTTTCAGACAAAACGTATCTTTACTAAAATAGATTTTACTCATTTTTCTTTTCTTTCTTTTTTTTTCTTAGAGTTTCTTTTCATACTAAGTTATCTATCTCTGGTCTTCCATAGCTAAATTATTCAGTGGCTTTGTCACACTTGCTTAAGACTATGAGCACCTTAGGCTGAGAACAGGCATCAAGGAGCATGTGGGATTCTGTGCTTTGCTTGCTACAAAGCACAGCACTCAGAGAGGGACCAGTACCAATAACAGCAGTGTCCTTCTCCAGAGCACAACTCATCAATAAAATAGTTAAGTGATTTCTCTGTCTGGCAACATTTTCCCCATTCTCCCACCCCACTATTTACCGAAAGAATTTGAAGAAAGTGCAATGTTATACAATAGAAGTGTAGGAGCACCTTATGGAGATACACGATGGGTCCCACCAGTGATAGGAAATGATGCCAAATTCCTGTTCAGGAATCTACATTCTGCAACAGGCACTTCATCCTCTTTCTCATCTTCTCACATCTATTACATTTTCGTCCACAGTGAATTGCACAGTTGCTGAATTCCAACCCAAGTAGGCTGTATTTTACTGTTGGATGGTAATTCCCAAATATTTCAGGTGTGGTTCCCTAGCAAAACCATCTAGGATGTTGAAAGGAAAAGGGCATCCCCCTTTCTTCAACACAGAAATAGGCCATGAGGTCCTTTTTCCTCTCCTGTGGCCACACTGGCGCTTCCTGCATGGTTCTGTGACTGTTAGTGTATTAACACAAGAGAAAATAGCACATTTTTCCTTTTTACTTGTTTATGCCCTGTTAACCATTCAGAACATGTCAGGGAGGGCACCAGTGTATAGCAGGTTTGGCAACATAAGCAGCAAGAATATATCGCTAGGACCAGGGAGGAAGATAAGGGACAGAAACTTTGTGGCAATTGCACATTAACTTTTGTCACTGCATCTCATGTCCTTTGGCTGAAAAGTTTCCTATTTTAGATTAGTGAAATTATGTCTGGAGAAAAGGAATGTTCCATAGTAAAGCTATTTGGTATATACAGGTCTGATTTTCTCTTTTTTCCAGAGACAGCTAGTACAATCTTGAATAACAGCAAATTATCTTCCTGTGTTCTTTTAACTATCCTCAACTGAGTCCTTAGTTTCATCTTACAACTATTTCTTTCTGCTCATTTGCTCTTTCCACACTATGGAAATTTCCACAGTGTTTCATGTGATTCTTTCACCATATTCACCAGTAAGATCGTAACTGCCCTCCTTCTTCACATTTAGTCATGGCCGTCTCCTCCTCTGTCTAATCCACATTAGGAGCTCTAAATTAGCAAGATAGGAGAGGTCACTGTAGTGTCTCATTTGGTAGCATTTCAGTCACCAGGGTGGATTCCTTCAGAGAAGTGCATACTGCTAATTTACATCCCACAGAGAATAACATCTCAGTAGAAGTACTGCAGTATGCAGAGATTCTACACAAGTTAAAAAAGTATGCCAGCAAAAAGTAAATAATTTAGACCAAGCCGGGCTCTATCATGAAACTAAATCAGCTGCATAAAGTTTTACCAATGCTAATGAAACCTCACAAATTTAAAGTGCTTGCTCTAAGGAGAACACAGAATAAAAAGATGAGAAAGCTTCTAGCCTTCACTTTTTTTTTCCCCGACAAAAAGCAAAACATAATGTATGTGAATTTAAAAGTCTATAAGAGGATATAAAACCTCTCATATCATCTTGGTAAATGCTTGTTATTTTTCTGATCCTTTCCTGGCAGGAAAAGGAGGTGCTGCTTTGTTAATTTTAAATACTTAGGAACTTTAGGTGTGCAGACAGCCCTGAAAAACACTTCACATCTTGAATGTGACTCCCCACTTTCAGAGAAGAGAAATCCTTTAGTTCTGCACAACAAAACAAGTGTCTCTGACTCAGTCTCTGTAGATTTATGATTTTCAGGCATCCTTCAGACAGCTGAGGAATTAAGAATATCAGTAGAAGCTCTTTGTGTAATATCAGTCTTTGTGTAGATCAGCCCTGATCTACAGAGAAAAGCCACTGCAGGTAGAAGGCAGACGTGCCAAAAAACCCAACCCACAGTGACTACACATATAACTTCCAACCATTTTCCTGTAAGAACTGGAATAAGCTGGAAGGAAACAGAGACTGCCAGTTCCCAAGAACTGTATGACCATTAAGCTCTGGCAGGTCAAATACAAATCATTTTCCCAAACTTACACACATATTTTGAATATCCAAGTATAGACATTTCGCTTTCCTTGGGGTTTTGCCTTCTCCTGCCTAGAACATTATACTGACCAGAAACATCAACCCAAGCTCATCATTGCCCCATGATCTCTAGATAAAATGCAGTGATGCAACTTGCTTAGTCACAAAAGTGACGGTGCAAAACCTGGGAGACAAAAGGAGAGGCAGACAAGACTGGAAAAGGTGATTCAGTCACACTTTGTCCCCAGTACTTGCTCAGGTTCTCAGAAATTGCTTCAGGATGAGGTTATGGGGAAGAACAGACTTGGTGATTACGGTCAGATTAATCGTGCCATGGTGTGCACGTCACAAGCCCTTGGGAATAAAGCAAGCTTCTCTGCATACCGAGCTGATAACTGAGCTTACTGTAGGTACTAAGTTAATTAGTAGCAGTCGGGGCAGAAGGTTGAGTAGATAGTGAGATGAAACAGGGGAAAGGTGAAATGCTTCCTAGAGGCTGACGACGAGATACGGGAAGAAACAAAGAAAGAACTAAAAAAAAAAAAAAGGAAATTTGCAGTCCTAACTAAAGAAATATACTGTTAAATGAAGGTTCCCACAGTATCACCGAACAGCAGAAAACAGAAAGCTTTCTGTAAAAAAGAAAAAAATCTCTACTGCACATGAAAGGGAGACAGTTTAGCATGGCAGGATAAATGTCTTTGTTTACTCTCCCAGGCTTCAACACCTTGTTTAACAAACCCCGCAGAGTGATATCTCTCAGGCCTTACCCAAGCCCCACTGCATTTTCTGTGCCTTTTAATCTCCAAAAACTTCTTGATGCAGCTTGGGATTGATTTCTCTTTGTTACTGATCCGAGTGACAGTCTGAACCAGACTGTGGAGAGAACCAAAACAGCAGACAGACAAAAATTTCAGAAGTCCTTCAGAAATGCTAAAAGGCCTCATGTAGAAGCACTTTTCTGCTAGGAAACATACAAAGGTTGGGTCATAGAAATTCATCCTGCTTTGTATCCTTAGACTCACAAAGCAGTATGTATTACATTCATAAACATGTTCAACTAATGAACTCACAGCTGCATCATAAAGTACTGTTGTTTTATGCGTGCTTGTAAATGAATAAAAATAATTCTGAAGATTCAGCAGAGTCATCAATGAACTGCATGGGTAAAATCTACAGGAGTTACTGAACGCTGAAATTCAACAGAAATAAACTGATGCAATCAATACAGCCAATTCAACACAGACCTACCATTTCTAGCCTTTTCCATCCCAATATTTCATAACTATGTCCAAGACTATTTTAAAAAATGGTGCACCAATCAAAAGTGCTATACAGATTTTCAGCAAAAACAACATCTTTCTAGCTATCCAAAAATCAAACACATAATTTCCAATCCCAGAAGTAGTTCTCCAGCAAATAATGAAGAATTTTTCACCTTTCTGACTTTCTACTAACTTAGCAGAAAGATCTAGCCCCAGAGCAGTGCCTACTCTCCCCAGGAGAATGCGCAGATAAGCAAAGTGCCACAGCTCCCTCCATACAGCTGAAGTACCTTCGTAGGAACTTACAAGGGGGATTCAACAATGGTCAAATTGTTGAGGCCTTTGGACAGTATTCAGTGTACATACCAGAGCTGGGAGTTGTCTAAAGTCATCAGGCTGAGCTGGTAATGATGTATCTAAGAGGCTTTGCTGAGTAAAAAATGGGTCTTAGATTCTTTCTACACATTTCTGTGGGGCTTACTCCATCAAAGAAGGAAGAATTTCCTTCTCCAATGGTTTGGGCCAAGTCAATCAAATGACATCCACTACAGCCCTGGAAATTATTCCCACTCTTCCTCCCTCCTCCTCCACCACTCTAGCTAGGCATTCCTATTGCTTCCCTTTAATGGAGAAGTAATGGTTAGATGATACTTTAGGGACTAGATTATGCTCACTAAATTCACTTTGGAAAAATGTAAATACTTTCCCCCTGAGATGGCTGGGCTGGTTCAGCAAGAGATCACCTGAGCACTGAGTCACTGCAAGGAAGACAGGAGGAAATGGAGTACAGGCAGGAGGATAATTTTAATTAGCTCCTCAAATCAGTAGGATGTAAATCTTATCTCTGAGGAACGGTTCTAACAACCACCAGCTACACTGGTTAGAAAGTAGTTGTTGTTTGAACTATGTGCAAATTCCACCATGGGTCAGGTATGATGCCTATGTAAAGAGGCTGTCAAAACAGTTTTCTCAAATCTTCCTCAGCAGTTAAGGTGTTCTCAACACCAGGCAATGCCAAAATGCAAATCATATTTTCCATCTAAATAATAGCCTTGCGAAATGACATGCTACACACCAGAATCCTGACTTTCTCCCCTTTATGTGGGTGTTTAGTCTGCCATATTCAAAAGAATTCTCTTGAAAGCAATCAAACAATTGAAAACAATCAAAGTTTGAAGTCCTTTATCTGTCAGCAGCCAGAAGGGCAATTATAAGGAGAAAATATTCAAAACACAGAAACATTGACAAGTCTAGGCTGGAAGGACAGATGATCTGGTCCAACCTCTTACTGAAAACTGGGCCCTGAACTCAGCTGTGTCTTGAATATTTCCAGTCAAGAGGATTCCTCCATTTCTCTGGGCAAATAATAGCATTTTGCTGTTTTCACATTAAAGACTGTTTTTATTATATCTAGAGCCACTTACCCTTTTTCCTGCTGCCTCTTATCCTGTCACCATGTAGCCTCATGAAAACTACCTCCCTCCTCTCTGTAACTACCTACTACTATTGGAAAACTGTGACACTCATTACCTGCCCAAGCCTTCTCTCTTCTCGGCCGTACAAATCCACCCTCTTAAGCTGTCAAAGTTCTCCAACCCTCAAGGCATTCACCGGACCATATCTAATTTTTCAGACTGCATCCAAACTGGGGGGGACCAAAACAGTACACAATATTTCATGTGTGTCCTAATAAGTGCTGCTCAGAATAATCCCACCCCTTAATTGCCTGTCTGTGTTTAAGAGGCATTTGGACAGTGCCCTTAATAACATGCTTCAGCTTCTGGTCAGCCCTGAAGCAAGTGGGGAGTTGGGGAAGGTGTAGATTCCTTCCAACTGAAATGATTCTATTCTATTCTATTCTATTCTATTCTATTCTATTCTATTCTATTCTAGTCCGTTCCATTCCAGTTTTCAGACACACACTAAAGGTTCAGATAACAGAAGAAATTCAGTACCTAATTCAGTTATGTTGCTTATAATTACCTCTCATTCCATTCCTAGATACATCAGGGAGTAAAAATGTTTTTAACTCAGCCCTCTGTGAAATAATAACCTTTTGCCCCCTTTTTTTCCCCTTCTGTTTGTAAAATCAAAGAGGACATAATATTCAACAAACAGAACTCGATCAGGACAAATGTATGAATTTACATTTTACAGAAGTCATAAATAGATTTATATGTGGGCCACGTGATGTGGGTTGGGCAGGCGGTTGTTCCTGCTTTGTGAGGCAGAGATCAAGATTCCTTTGCTACGTGGGGAAAACCCCAGAATTTTCAGGGCAGTTTCTCTCATTGAGGTGAAGCAGACCAAAGAGATACGACACAGGTAAGCACTCCCCCACTGCTCACTCCGCCCTCTTTCCTAATGAGTTTCCTGCTTTTGTGGGACAGACCGAGAAGAGCTGCAAAAGAGTAGAGGGTGTGTGATCGTCTAGAAACAGCTTTGGATTCAGAACCTGGAAAACAGATATTCTACTTTCCCACTCAAAACCTGTACAATGGGATCTTCCCATCAGTTGCTATCTTCCCATATTCACTAATTTCTGACTTTTATTTTCGAAAGAAATCTTTATCGTTTCCCTACCAAAAAACTCGAAAGGAGGAAGGGAGAGTTTTAACTGGTGTTCTATCCTCGGGTTAGAACGGGAAGCAGCAGTGCACATTTTTCCTTGTGATGAAGAGAGAAGTTAAAACATGACTGCTTGTACCTACCAAAACCTCTTTCTGGTAAGTAGTTGCTAAAACAAATGTGTTTCTTTTGCTTATATGCATTTAACTATTTTTGCTGTAAAGGAGAAAGCACACAATGTAACATGGAGCTATATAAAACTGTTTATTTGTTTGGAGATGCATATTCATAAAAAATATGGCCATTGTGTCATGCTTTTTTCCTTCAGAGGTTTTCCCCAAAACAGTGGGATAGATGTAGGTTAGTATAACATGTGCAAGACAACTCCTTAATTATAGTATTCTTGAATACCACAAATTCCTGGTATTCATTCCGTATTGACTGCACACAGTGACAACTGCTGTCTCTTTCACAAAAATGGGGTTTGGAATGGGAGACAGGAAAGAATCTTGTGTCTCAGAACAGAGGAAAAAAAGAAAGCACATCAGCAGAGAAAGAACTGAGAATACAGGCAAATACTGAAATAAATGCCTACATTTTATAAAAGCACACATACCCTACTACATCCATAACCTACCTAAAGTTACATTACTGTTCTAGTGCTACACTGAAGTAAGATGCTCAATTTACCCGGCCAGACAGGCCTATTAAATAATGCTGCTTTTCTTCCGGGATTTGAACGAGTATTTGAATGTTGATTATGCAAGGCACAAATGTCCTAGAATTAACCCTTATAGTTATTCCATGTCTTGCTTTCGCAGGAACCTCAATCTGCATTCCTGTTAAGCCACGCCTTTTTAGATATGTCTGGTAATAAGTACTGATGGTCCATTTATGCATTTTATGTTTTGCAACTGTGTCCAAGTATTCCAACTATTCAATATGCACACACACAGGAAATTTTAATATGTTTACATTGGTGTGCACAGATTTCCCAGGCTTATGATGTATGTGCACATACTCAAGTGTCTATGTTTTTACTTTGGTCACAATACTTAGAAATGTGTTTATATGCTCATGTTTCACGTAAAAAAACCTGTTCTGTCTTCCACAGATGTCTGTTCCTTTAAGTGCCCATCTGTTCTCAAGTGCCTGCTGCCACCATCCCTTCTGCCATGTTGTTAGAGACACGCTGGAAGAACATCCGCCAAACCTTGCTGCTTCTGTTCACTGCTGCTCTTCTCATTGGGATCACCATGCTGGCCATCTCCTCTAACATCAACCCAGTAGGCTATTTCTTCCTCGGGGTAGGGGGAGTGTGCCTGGTCGGCTATTTGCTGAGTATGTTTGTCGAGTGCTACCTGAGGAATCAACACCGGCATGACGCAAATGAAATACCTCCAAACAGGCAAAGCCAAGCAGGGTAAGCAGCAACCTAGTTACTCCTCTTTACCCTCTCACCTCACTCATGGCCGTTTTAAACACTCTTTTGTTGCCCTTCTCCTGAGGCACCAAATGCAGACTCATTTCCCAAAGACAAAAGTTATTTTCAGATTGTTTTCCATCATTATTCATGTGGAGGTTGCAAATGTTAATGCCATGCATGTCCTGTACCTTTTATAATATGTATTTTCTTCCCCCTGGGAACTGATGCACTAAAACTTGCCAATGTTAAAGTGATCCAGGCCCATTTTATTTTTCTTTGAGTAATCGAGGCTTGCCAAACAATGAGTCAGACAAGGAAAAAGAAAAAATATTGAAGCAACACCAAATCTTATGTGGGTTAGCTCTATAAACCTTATCTCTAGAGCAACTGTTTCTTGTCAAACTTCAAGAGAAACCTGTAACTGGGTGTGTTTCCACTCTTAAAATTCCTGCTTGACACTAATAAAACCCCTGAGTTTTAGAGACTCTGAATACTACCATCTCCTGTTCGCTCCATGTTCATTTGCAGGTTCTCAGCATCACCTAATTTAACCCGACTTTTCCTGCTGTCATTGAAGAGGTTAACTCTATTTGTAGCTTTACTTCCTTGTATAATCTAGATAATCATTATCCATCTGCACAAATTACTTGATGTTCCCAAATACAATGTTTATTTTTAGAAAGACTGTATAAAAAAAAAAGAAGTCTATATTGGGCACTGCTAGTTTGGGGGCATACTTAAAGAAAACTAGTATCCTTTTATTTAAAAATACAACCTGAAAAGGAAAATGTCTCCAAAGTAACATTTGTTCTTTGAAGATAGTTCTTTTAAACAAGGAATAAGTAGTTCATGTTTAAACTAAATGAAACTACTCAGTTTTCTCTACTTCTTAAAAATGCATGGACATTGAGCTAATATATTTTTAAAATAGGTCCTGTTTTAGGTTCTTTATTCCATGAGATAACTAGTAGTTATCAATCCTTAGCGATAAATTTTAACTGTAGAAGGACACCAGGTTAAGCCTAGGACACTGAACTGAACAGTGTGGGTAGCTTCACTAACCCTGGGGAGAGTGGGAAAAGGGTGAGGTGAGCTGTTTTCTATACCAGTAAGAAAGACATTCAGTTGGCTGAAGAGGTGAGCTGATCCAGGGGCAGAACATCCTACACAGCAATACCATGTGAGATACCCTGTCTCAGTCCCATTTGTTGATTGTAGCACGGTCCCTATAGTCCATTATCTGTACTATAAACATAAATTACGCACTAAAATAATGAGCATGGTGGCATTGCTCTCTGGCACAGGGTGAATGTTGCCTATGAAGCGCCCACCTATGAGGAGGTGATGACCATGTCAGCTCCAGCAATATGGACAATTACATCCAACCCAGGCTCCTTGCCCTCACGGCTGAGCGAGCCTCCCCCATACAACGTCGTTATTGAATCTTCTGCCCAACACGAGGTGATGGTGGAGGCTCCCCGGGAGCCAGTGCCACCACACACCATGCACACCTCTGAGACAGACACGGGCTCCAGGACGCAGTTGCAGCTGGTGCTGCCCCCAAGACTGCAGCGGTTTGTTTCGGACATCCACGAGGACAAAGACGTTGAAGAAAGGTTTGAACCACTGGAGCCACTCACTCCGCCACCTGCTTACGAGACTGCCATCAGCGATGAGGTCTTTGCAGATGCCCACCAGCCCTCTGCGTTAGGACTGATTTCACCTTCCATGAATACAGAACCAAACCCTCACCCCAATACAGGATGTTCCTAGAGGGATGGTAAAACGGCTGATAATGTTTTGCCTAAACGTTTGTCTCACCATTCTTTGAACCAGAATTGAACTGCAGATACAGCTTCTGATGTTACTAGAATCTTTTTGCACAAAATAGAAATCAGTGCAATACCACACTGCTTTGATTTGGCAGATACATAAAACCACTGCAAGGAAAGTTGTGTTATGTATGGCAACATTCTCAAACTGGAGATACACCTTTATGGAAAAGAGAAGTAAATCCTGAAAAGAGACAGGATTGCCAAAAAACTCTGAAGACAGAATTTATGATGCAGCCAGAAGAATCTGCCTGGGAAAGGGGAGGAATAGAAACAACACTAAGCACATTCTGCCTGTGCATTGCAAACAGCAATACTGCTGAGTGCTGTGTGACTTCAGCCACCCTGAAATCCCTACAGAGAGAACAAGCCTGCACTCCCCACCTTGCTCTTTTGCAGCAACACAAATTTATCGTCTGAGCTGTTTGTTACCATCCCTCTGCCACACCTGCTTCACATCCTCAACTGCGCTACATGGGAGTGTGACTGCGGGGAGAGCGTCTGACTGCATCTGGAAGCTGGTGCCACCTGATACCTGTCACTTAGGGTTGAAAAGCTGATAGTATGCATCAAATGACTTATGTTATTCACAAAGCTCTCATCCCTCACAACCAGTGGTGGACAAGAGGGAGATAAGTTTTGCCCCTGCAAAAGAGGCAGTGATGGGATATACACACATGTAAGCATTCTCTGCTTGGACTTCATGGCTCTACAGCAGGGTTTATGTCTGCTGTGTTACAGATGTACTCTAACAGATGGCCTGAGACACTTTAGTGTCATCATGCACAGAAAGGCCAAAGCTCCTCCAGTTTTCTGTGGGCTCTGGAAAGGTTCAGTCTGTCTGCCAAGGCAGTGGAGCGCTGGAGGACAACAGTCCCAAGACACATTTGGTTTCATCATGATGGTTCTAGGCTGCAGGCAGGTTCTAGCTCTCACTGATCAGCGATGCTGTGCCTTTTTAAATGGGTGAGCTAAACTGATCGGCTCTGCAGTGTTAAAGTGATCTGCAGTATGCAAAGAGATGCATTTGCATCTGGTAAATATCCAAATTAAAAAATAAAAATTGTGGTCCGAATCTCCTGTGAAGGAGAGCAGCAATCATCCCAGCCTTGCTCATGACTGCATCTTTAATTAATATGAGGAACCATCAAACCATAGTCTAGAAGCAAATAAATTATTTCTTATTGTTTGATTCTTTATAGTTCAAAGGAGAGAAAAAAAAAACCTTTTTATGTTGTTTATAAATAAATAGAACTGCATTAAAAATTCCTGGTGGCATCATTAATTTTTCCTCCCAAAAGAAACACTCCACAAAGCCATACTTTTGCTTGCATTCTGCTTATTTGATAATCTTGGCTTAGAAAAGAGAGAGGAGTTCCATTTCTGAATCGACAGCTGAATCACTTTATTTTCATTATTGATGAAGCAATTATGATACCTCTATCACAGAAGTATTAGGAGAGACAAACTTGCTGATCAAGGCAATGTGATTTCTTTAACGCTAATCACTACTTGCATTTCCCTCCTGTATCTGCTAACAGAAAAGAAAAAAACCTCACCAAAAGGTGTCACAGGTATGTGACACAGGCATAGAAACCTTAAGTCTTGGCAACTCAGGACTTGCCTGAGTGCACCAAATAGCCAGGAGTCAGGAAGAAATTCAGGTGACCAGCACAGAATAAAAACTAGCCAAAGCAAAGACCAAAATTCTCACCAGTTATGATCAGTACAGTTTTGTCTTCAACATTTGTAAAGGTGGTCAAGCCTTTGGACTTGTGTTGGGCTTTAGCAGATAGAATTCCTGTGAGGCAGGACACAGGAAACCCATGTGCTAAAGAATAATGTGCAGGAGCCATCTGAAGCCTTATGTGACTTTTTTTGTAAGTTGTATGAGGAACAGCTGTGGGAGCTGAGGTTGTTCAGCCTGGAGAAAGCTCAGAGGAGAACCTATAGCTCTCTATAACTCCCTGAAAGGAAAGTGTAGCCAGGTGGGTTTTGGTCACTTCTCCCGGGCAACCAGCGACAGGGCCAGAGGAGTTGGCCTCAAGCTGTGCCAAGGGCGGTTCAGGCTGGACACCAGGCAGAATTTCTTCTCAGGAGGGTTGTCGAGCATTGGAATGGGTTGCCCAGGGAGGTGGTGGAGTCACCGTCCCTGGAGGTGTTTAAGGGAAAGGCTGGACGTGGCACTCAGGGCTATGGTCTAGTTGCCATGGTGCTGTTCAGTCAAAGGTTGCACTTGCTGATCTCCGAGGTCTTTTCCAACTGATTTTTCCAATTGACTCCGTGATTCTGTAATAAGAGCTGTGAATTTCTTTCGCTAGGGTGCTCACTTGATTTTCCCTTTGTATTTCCCCGCACCATTTCTCCCTCCCTGTTAATTATAGCACATCATCATTTCTGATTGCAGCTGATCTCAGCAGAGGTAGAGAAACCAAAATAGGTTAAAAATAAAAAAAATTAAAAAAGCCCAGAGTCGGTACGCTTCCCAGGAAAGCCGCACCCCCGCTACTCCCCTCCCCAGCCCCGTCCCCCGCCGGGGCTCCGCACGCCTGAGGGGCCGCGCGCCAGCCCGCGCAGGAAGAGGCAGGAAAGCGCTCCCGCGCCAACGGCGGTCACGTGACGGCGGGAAGCACGTCCCGCCGTTTGAATCGCGGGGGCCGCCGGGAGAAGGCGGGACGGGTTGGTTCCTTTCCGTTCGCCTGTGGTCAGGAGCCGGCTGCGGCCCGCGGGGTCTGGCCGGTTCCTCCCGAGGGGGCACGGGTGGCTCCTTGGCTCGGCGCTCGCCCCCGGTGTCCTCCCAGGATGCTGGCGGCGTGCGGCATGCAGCGGTGCCACCAGGAAGCGCTCAAGAAGAACCGGGTGATGCTGGCCAAGCAGCTGGTGTTGAATGTGCTGGTGGAGCACATGGTAGAGAAGGACATTATCACCACGGAGATGGTGGAAATGATACAGGTACGCGGGTTGTCGACCGCGCCGTGAGCTTTGTTTTCGGCAGAGCTCGGTGTCGTTCCTTGCAGTGGCAGCATGGAAGAAACTCACCTGTTACCTGCACATTTCGGTGTGATTGCACTCCGAGGACCTCCGGGGGTTTGGTTGCAGCGTGCAGGAGAATTGAGATGCTTTTGTAGGAAGGAAAAGTGCATTTCCTCTTAAGACTTCCCTGTGTGCTGTTGCAGTAGGCTGCACTTAGTGGATCGAGTGGTAGCTTCCAGTCCTTTATTGCTTATCTTTTTCCTTACACGTGTAGAACCAGGAATAATGTGTATTTCCAAAATAATACTGCGAGAATAAGTAAATGAATATGTTATGTACCAGTTTGTTGTGGCACCTTCCACATAAAGAATTGGTGCTTCCTGTATGTTTTTGTAAATTGCATGAAGTGCATTGCAAGGCTCACTGTCAAATAACAAATAACAAATGCTGTTTGTTTTGTAGGCTTGTGTTACTTTCCCTGTGCAGTGGGTTCTGTGGAGAGAAGTCATTGGAAATAGCTTGGGATTTCTCCCAGTGGGAGAAATGTCCTAGAACACTGTGCAGGATGGACATGCAGGTCTTCAGAGAAAGCAGACTGGAAAGGAGGTGGTTGAAACTGCACATCAACTGCATGTCAGGGCTCGAGTAAGGAACTGAGGGAGTTTTTAGTCCCCTAGCAAAGTTTGTGGTCCCATAATAAAAAACGGATGCTGGAAAATAGGATTATGAACTATTTCCTGGGCATGAGTCTAGAAAATGTAAGCCTGAGACTGAAGGTTTTGATAGCAGTGAAGAGATAACTTCCTGATTAATTTTGAATCATTCTCAAAGATAATGTGAATAACTTTGCATACTTTGACGCAGTGTCAAAGTTAATATTAGATGCCTCATGGGGCCTGTCTAGGATATCAATGCTGAATTGTGGGAGCTCCAGGCAGTCTCACCTGAAATAGCTCCAGTCCCTAGTGGAAGAGAGCAAAGAAACCATGAAACAGTGCAAGCCAGAGAATGAATCAAGGACTTCTCTGGGTTTGGGCTGGAGTAGTTAATTTCTTAAAATAGCTGGTATGGGGCTGTGTTTTGGGTTTTTGCTGGGAACAGTGTTTTTAATGTCCAGGTGTTTTAGTTATTGTTGAGCAGTGCTGACCCAGAGCCAAGGCCTTTTCTTCCCACCTCACCCCTCCAGCAATGCTGGAGGTGCACAGGAAATTGGGAGGGGCCACATCCGAGACAGCTGACCCCAACTGACCCAAGGGATATCCCACTCAATTTGGTGTAGTGGTCAGCATGTAAAGGTAGGGGAAGAAGAAGGAAGGGGAAACTCTTGAGTGACAGAGTATGGTGCTAATGATACCAAGGTGTTGGGTTTAATCCCTGTATGGGCCATTCACTTAAGAGTTGGACTCAGTGGTCCTTGTGGGTCCCTTCCCACTCAGAATATTCTGTGAGTCTAAGTCACCATTGTGAGTGATGGAGCCCTGCTGTCCTTGGAATGGCTGAACTCCTGCCTGTCAACAGGAAGTGGTGGATGAATTCTTTGTTTTGCTTTATGCTGTGGCTTTTGCTTTACCTATTCAACCATCTTTAGTTAATAAACAATACAGTTACAAAGGTTTCTTTTTAAGTGAACTGGGATGGGGAACCCTCTGGGATGGGGAGGGTTTTGGGAAAGCTGCAAAAGACAGGCCTCACAAATAGTAGAATTGTGATTAGAATAGCCATAAGATTTGTCAGCAGAAAAATTATATAAGAAGTAGAAAAGTAAGGACGAATAGAACAGTGGTCTGTGTATTAATGCTTGGATAGAATAACTCCCTAAGCTGCAGAAAAGTATATCTAGCAAGATATTAGGAAGTTCTAAGCTTAATAGTGGAGCTCTGTGCATTGTGTTTTAAAGCTTACAAGCAGGTATTGTATTCAAAATAAGCAAGAACTGTTTTAATCAAAGGTACGTGTGCTTATAGTGGTTGGACAGAACTGTCAATATGCTTTTGCTTTGTGTGGTTGGTCAAAAAACTTTTAAAGTAAGTTGTAACATTAAGTTCTTTGTCTGCTGTGGGGATGTGAGCTGCTGGCATCTTCCCCTTGTCATAACCATGTAATGAGACTGATGCTAGAAAATAAAACAGCTCAACACGCATTCCTTAGCAGTCCCCTCCCGCATTCCTTAGCAGTCCACTCCCGTTCGTGATTTGTTCATAGACCCCCGGCCTGTGATAAATGGTGTTTTGTGTGAGGAAAATCTTTGGATTCTCCCCGCTATTCCACCTGGGGAGGAAATAACTGAGTGTCTGATGCTTATTAGCCCGCAGGGGTTCAGCATTGCTGAAGTGTGAATGGTGAGTAGGGGTGGACTCTTGATGGCCTGCGCTTTGTCACCTAAGGGGGAGCGGGAAGGTAATGACAGAGAAAGTACTCTTTTTGGCAAGGTGCTGTTGTAGGTAAAAAGTATTAAACTGAGATAAAGGGCGAGAAGCCTAAAGGAATCTTCCTCTCCAGATGTAATTGAGTAAAAGGGAATGCAGCAATACTTAGTATGCATTATCAGTAAGGAGAAAGGTGTTATGATGGATAAGTCAGGTAAAGAGTAATAGCTTAGTGGAAAAATTATGCCTAATACAATAAACACAATTAACTAAGAGCTTAAATGTGTATAAATAGTAGTAGTAGCCTGAGCAAGAGAACAGAGTGGCTTGAACTACTGTTGCAGAGCATTGATCTGGAAATTGCAACAAAAATAGAAATATGGCAGAGGAGAAGGAAAGCTGGAACTGCAAAATATGCATTGTACTAGAAGGATAAAAATTAAGGGAACGTTTACTGGATAGTCGTAGACATAACAGTGCTATGGAGAAAAAGTAAAGTGCATTTAAAAAAAATCACTTGAGTGGTAAACACTTTTTCTTACCTTTCATTTTCCTGTAGTAGGTCTGTGAATTTTTAATATTCTTCCTGTCTTTGGCAAATGTGAGCACAGGTCTTAGAAGTGCTGTTAAGTAGCCTGTTATTGAAAATGTGTTGTGACGCTGATCGTCAGGTACCTTAATGGAAACAGGAGAAGCCAAATGCCAATGTCTGATGAAAGAGAATAGATTCTCCTGGATATTATAACTGACTGGTTCTATATATATCCTCCTGCACCCCCAATAAGTCAGGAAATCAAGATCTGGATAAATAGTTATGTTCTAAATCATCTTTTCTTACAAACACAACACTTACGCTAGTCCTGTTGGCTTGATTTAAGCTAAACAAAAGAAGAAAATGGTTCTGGAAATAGAGCACTTAAATTTCTGTAATCTAAGGAAAGTGAAATAAATCAAGGAGCTCAGGGAGATGAACCATGACATTTTCTCCAAGTGTGAGGTGTCAAACCAGCACTGAAACTTTACCACACGTAAGAAAAAGATGGAAGGGGGAGTGTGTTGCGGGAAGAGCCACCGAAGGCAAAGGTGGTTGAACTGGATGAGGAGCTCACAAGGAATATGAAGAGTAAGTAGAGTGTTTATAGGTGTACAACATTGGAGAAGAATCAGTAAATAGAAGCTGCTTCCTTTGATGTCTGAAATGGGGGGGAGATAGTAGGATCTGACAGTCTTGAATTTAAGTGGGGTCATTCAGAAAGGTACTAAACCACATGAGATTTTTTCGACTGTATACACTTTCAATAAAGTGTAAAGAAAAAATTGTGTGTACTTTGTAGTGAAAATGATGTTATAATGATCTAGGTGAAAGCCCAGAAGAGGGGAGTTTCAAACACAGGGGAAAAATTATTGTGGAAATAAAGTGGGACAGTGGAAACAGCTGTTTTTAAGGCAAGCTCCAACATCTGCTTGCATAAATGCCTTCTTGTTGGAGGATCAGATGTTCTTCCAGAGCTCTGGAATGGACTTTTAAAATTGCAGATATGCTAGCGAGAGCTTTCTTGCTTTTTAAACTAGTTGAATACTCTGTATTTTAATCAAAGACTGAGATTGTATAGATGCAGAGATTTAAATACTCTCTTGATCACTAGAAGTAATGAAGGGATTCCTGGTTTTGACAAGTGACATAAATTTGATTAGGATGTTTGTCAATTTTGTATGCTTTTTCTATGGATTCTGCAGGTTTATAATAAGACTAATATGGAATTTTGACAGGACTTCAGAATTTATTTACAATTATTTTCTGTTATGCAGATTATCAAACCTATCTGTGAGGAGAAAGAAATAAATTAGGGATTTATTGGGAAATAAAATGAAAGAAGTGTTTTATTAACTTCTGAATGTTTGCTGAACATTATTTAGCATAACCTAAATGTGATGTTGAAGATGAAGTCTTATCAGGAAGCACAGTCCTTTGAGTGTTTAAGGAAGCATTAGGGAAGAAGTCTGCCAAAAGCTGACTGCTGTGCATACAAAGCACAGAATATGAACATTCTGGAAATTTCTTAGCTTTTCAGTAAAACTGACGTTCTGGTTCATGAGGTCAGCTTGTGTTCTTAAACTATCATTTATGGCTTAGAGTCATAGACTGTGAAAAAGATGAACGACCTTTAGCTTGTCTCAAAACAGCTGCAGGTCTACTAGAGAGGGTGCAAAATTCATTAGATACTTAAGAAATCAAGTCTCGGTTTACTTTATTAGTTACAATGAAATTCAGTGAGTTTACAGCAAGATAAAAGTATATGGAGCTGGTTATTTTCAATGGACTAATGGAGGAGTGTTTCCAGGAGAAAGGAACCTTCATACTTCTGGGAAGACACAAGTAAGACATTATTATCAGTAATTCTAGTCAATAGTACTCTGAAAATTTAGGATCCTGTGGGAATAAGAAAAGATACATACACTGTTAAGGGAAAGAGGCCATTTATAGAAGAAAATTACTTGTTTCCTGTTACAAATCAAGACCAATGTATAGAAAGAAGTTTGATAAATAAGGGAAAGGACATAACACTGAAGTCAAAGAACACTGTTGATAAAAAAGAAATGCTCTTAATCAGTCATGAATGAATATAGGTCTGAAATTCTAAATAGGTTCATAAACATTGGATCAAAAAGATTTTGCAATATCCTCCCAAACAATGTGTTGAGGCAAAAAACAAACTATATTTGACACTGCGCTTGATAATTATGAATGAAACCAGATGATGTGATATCTTCTGTAGCAGAGGATTTACACATGTATCTCAAGGCTTCTTTTTTTTCCTAATTTTCCTGTGATTGCTGTATTGTTAAGCCTTAATTATGTGTAACTCATCAGCTTTTCCTAATCATCCACCAAAAGGAGAGATCTCAGATCTAAGTGATAATTTAAAAAATATAGGATTCATTCCAAATAAATAAAATTTATTTCTGATACTCAGTATTTTGGTATGTCATTTTTGGTGTGGTTTAGATTTCACAGGGAAGGGTATTATTGTATAAATTATATGTTTTGTTGGCAAATACCTGTTAATAGTCTAACAATCAAAACTTCTTGTCACTCTTTCATTTTTTCATGGTTACTTTTTCACATATACTAGTATATATTGCTTCATTGGTCTAAGTATTTGTCTGTACAAAGGAAGTACCATTCTGGAATTGACTGCATATAGTAAGTATTTTACTTGCTGCTTTCTGGAGGATTTGACTATCTGCATGAGACCATAAACTATTGGATAGTAGTGGAAGCATGTTTTCGACTTTGTGTATTCAGTGAGGAGAAGTAGATACTATTCCAACAGTAACTGGAAGTAAAATTTTAGAGGGAATTTTGATGAATTACTGTGTGTGGTCATGTATGAATTGTTGGCTTGTTGTGTTGTTATATACTCTTGAGCAAATAGGAGCAGAGGAGTGTGAATGAAATCAACTAGGAAGAGTGTAATAATGGTTCTAGCACAGCTAAGCATAGTGGTGGAATGTTTTTCTGAAATAAAAAATAAAATAAACTATTCTGATGATTCATTGAAAGTTATGTCAGGTGTTACTTGAGTATGGATTTTGTTTTTTTTTTTTCCTTCTGGGTTCAGGCCAAGTCTGGGAGCTTCGACCGAAATGTGGAATTCCTCAATTTGCTGCCCAAGAGAGGCCCTAATGCCTTCTCAGCCTTCTGTGAAGCTCTGCGAGAAACCCAGCAGCATCATCTGGAGGCAATGATCCTGAAGACAATGTCCAACCTGAGACATGAGATTGCAAGGGTACAACAGTTTTAAAAAAATAGGATGGATGGCTTGTGTTTCAGATTGGGTTTGGGCACAAAAGGAGCTTTATCAAATGGGAAAACACTCAATTGTTTACAAAGGATAGAATGGTTTTGTTGCAAGTTGAAACCTGTAGTAGCCTTAGCAAAAGCAGAGAGGAAGAAACTTGTGACTCCTTATGAAAATTCTCTTCTTCCCAAGGTGGTAGAGGTTGGAAAGAGCTTCTGGAAGTCATCTCTTCCAAATTCCCTGCTCAAGTATTACCTTCAGTAGGCTTCCAGGGTCACATCCAGGCAGTTTCTGAATATCTGCAAGGGTGGAGACTGCAGCCTCTCTGGGCAACCTCCTCCAGTGCTCAGGCACCTCCCAATAAAAAAACATTTCCTGATGCTTAAGAGGGAGTCTCCTGTGTTTCCGTTTGTGCCCATGGCCTCTGGGTCTGTCACTGGGCACCACTGGGAGGAGCCTGGCTCTGTCCTCTTTGCACCCGCCTTTCAGGTATTCATGCACATTGATAAGTTCCCCTTGAGAGGAATGAGGGATAAGGGATCACTTCCCCTCATCTCTTCTGCTGGCATCACTCCTCCTAATGCAGCCCAGGGTACCAGCTGCCTTTGTACCAAGGGTGCATTGCTGGCTCCTGTTTGGCTTGGCAACACCCAAGTCCTTTTCTGCCAAGCTGCTTCCCAGCTGGGTGGCCACCAGGATATATTGGTGCCTGGGAGTGATCCATGCCAGGCACGGGACCTTGCACTTCTTGTTGTTGAACTGTACAAAGTTCCTGCAGAGTTCTTTCATCCAACAAGTTCTTAATGGATGTGTAATCAATAATCTAAAAATTGAAACGAAGGTATTTTTCTCTGAACTTTTTTAGTTTAATTTTCAGTGATTGTCTGAGTAGATTCTTAAGGAAACAAATACTTTTATTTCTTTCTTTTGTTATTTCTTTTCACCTTTTCACTATGTGTAGTTAGTGTTGTACTAAAGGAAGAGTTTTGGAAAGATTCCATGTTCTTAGTGCATTGGCAAGGATGGAAGCTCTCACTAAACATGTTTTATACAAAGGAAGGAATAGCAAATACTTCTGAACAAATGTTCCCTTATTAAAATGCAAAATTTATCAGACTACCCTTTTAATTTTTTGTTTTCAATTTTGCTTAGCTATACAAACAATGAAATCTTGACAGCAAACAAAAATATAGGAATCACCAGACAATCAAGTTTTTGTTAAAACCAAGAAAGCTAAGATGATCCAAGTGTAAAGATTCTAAACTGAGGATTTGGGTAGAAGTGCATATGATCAAAGAAGAAGAGGAGTCTTGCATTGAGAGAAAGTACTGCTGCTGTCTTGTCATGATGTTTCTTTTGGAAGTGACCATAATATTATATTTCAGTCATTTTTATGTGTGTATATAAATGCTTGTATCTTTTCTTCCATGATACCTTCAGCTTTGTACTATAGAGAAGAAAAAAGCTATTTTATGCTACTCTTTTTCATGGATTTATTGATGTCTTGTAGCTTGAACACTGTCATGAGTCAGATCTTCCATACCCTGCCAGTGAGTCCTGTCATTTGAAGAGACCCTGTGGGCTTGGTGAGTTTGCACGTGATTTGCTACCTGGTTGGCTCCTGTCAGATTTTTAATACTGTCTTAATTTGATTGTAGAAATAAGCTTGCCAGCATTTCGCTCATCCCAGGAATGCAAACTTGACAGTAAACTGACTATATTATGATCAAAGAGGGTGCTTTATAGCATATGGGAAAAGACAACCAATACATTTTTCTTGTTAGCTTCATTTATTCTTATGGGCCACTTTTTTGCTTAAAACAGTACATGTCAGTAAAATTCTAGATTTTGCAAAGGTTTTCTTTAAGATCTGTAATAGAATTTCATTGAGCTATTGGTCTGATAAGATACTGACTTCAGGCAGTATTCCTTAACCAAGACTTCTTCTTAAAAAAAATTAGTTTAAGGCTTTGTATGTATTACCTGGGTCCAACTTGGTTTTCTGTAGCTTCTGTCAAGTGCAGCAAATCAGCTTTTCATTAACAGACATTGGCAACTTAGACCAGGGGACTGATCTAATAAGCATTTGTTGGAATTAATCTCCTTGCTAGTTTTTATGTTGCTTCTGGTAATTCCTGGAGTACTTTTTCCCTAACCACAGGCTTACCTTTATGCTGGTTACTAGGAGCTCTCTCTGGTGTTAAAGAACAAGTGTCTAATTTTTGGAAACTTTTTTTCATTTATGTGCAAGGGTTTTAGGTTGGGTCGTTTTGATTTTTTTAGAGCTTATGTTCCTCCAACCAGGAGAGCCATGCCTCAAAAGGCTGAAAGAGGATTTCAGAAGAGATCGTGAATGTCATTAGCTCAGTTTCTTCGGTACACAGGAGTGAGTGTTTGTCTGCAAGTGGCAAATAGTTGATTATCATTCCCCTCATCTGCTGTTATCCAGAGGAAAGTGTTCAGAGGCAGATAAAAAAAGAAAAGGGCTTTGCACTTTATGAAAGTTAAAATTGTCTCGTTTGATCACTTATGCGCGTGTTCAGCATGGGAGGCCTTTTATGAAAGGAAAGAACTATTCTGTTTGAAATTTTCTAACAACATTTCATCAGCCAAACTCTGAAAGTAAGAACATACTGTGCAAAACAGCAGAAAGCACAAGGATCTTAAATTAGATGAGAATTCTGTTTTCATATTCTGTAGACTAGGCCTTAGATCAGGCTAACCCTCATACAATCAAAAATAAAAGCTGTCAGTTAAAATAAATAAAACAAGTATACCATTACTTTACTTTTTTCCTCTTCTGTGTTTCATTTTGAGTCAGTAGTCCCCGATCAAACAAAATTTTTGGAGGTATGAAATATGCATAAATGAATATAGTTCAGAATTTGCAAGTTACTACCTTAATGCAGAGGCTTTGTGTCTGAATTTTTTTTTATTGATATATTTGGTTTTGCACAGGACCAGTAGAACATTCCTGGGATAATGGAGATGGTCCCTCAATTCTTCCAGTGAAGTATTGCACTCCTGAATTTTATCACAGTCATCAGCACTTGGTAAGTTGTTGGCAGAGAAAGTCTTTAGATGTGAGATGTTTAGATCTATCAACTGAACATGTGCCACTTAAAATTGAGTTGAAATGCTTCACTGGGATGCAGATCAGGGTTATGCTATTTGTGTAACTGAAAGGTGTCACCAGTCATGCTCCATTTGATGTGGTTCTCATTTACATATGTGTCAAGAAATCCTGAGAAGTTCTGTAACTCTAACCAAATCTGCCTCTGGTTTTTCTGATCATGAAGAGCTTGGTGGAATGATTTCTCTACTATTGCTTTCTGTGAGCTGTCAGTATTATTGCCTCAAGTTTATTTTTCTGTGTCCTCATCTTCTGTAAGATGATAAACCATGTAAATGGCTGTAAGATAGTAGAACTGTGTTTTCAACTAGTGAGTTGGCTGTTTTATTGCCACCTGTACCCAGTAGAGTCCTTAGGCCTAGGAACCAGACCAGAATTCTGTGCTAGAATTCTACCTGTGGGTAGAACAATCTGAATTTCTAATCTTCTGCTGCAGTGTTTGAAGTTATGTATGTAATCTAATTACTTTTTGTTGATTCTGTCTGTAAGTAGATTGTGGTGGGGTAAGCTTAAGGAAATACTACTTTGTGTTGTGGTATAAGCACCTCATTAGAGTTATACAATGTCAGAGACTATGCATATCAAAACAGAGGTTTTGTTTGTATGTTAGTTTTTGTTTCGGTTGGGTTTGGGTTTTTGGGGGGGTTGTTGTTGCGGGGTTTTTTGGAACTGTCTGTGGGGGTGACTTAATTAATAAGCAGTGCCAGTGTGAGCTTGACTAGGCTCCTTTTACCTGGATACACCTTATTTGTTATTCTCCTTTGGTATTAAGTTTTACTTCCAATTTACAGGAGTGTTAATAAGAATTACTATTGATTTGTTGTTGTTAGAGTGGTAGGGACAGAGAGGGAGCTTAATCTGAAGACACCCCTCTTAAATTAATTCTTTTCCTGTTAACCTCTTTTGCCAGTGGCATAATTTTGAAGATCAATGACTGACAGTCCCTTGCTGTTACAATGGCACTCATTGCTGTTTTACATCTCTGTCTGCTCCGAACAGCAATTAAGAAATGTTAGCTAAGTTTGCATAGTGTTGTCATTTGATGGGGGTGACACAAATATGGGGGCCTTACTGGGGTGAGGAAAGGGGAAAAAGTTAGCAATATCTAATTCACAGTTTTAAATGGATAAGCTGTATTTCGTTTAAAGTGAGAAATAAGGCTAGGCAGTCTAACTTTATTAATAATAGTATTGTAGGTGTGGAATGATTGCTGTTCTATTCTAACACACCATTATTTCCTTGTGTAGGCTAAATTTACCCATTTTTAATCTTCCTTTCAGGCATACAAGCTGACATCAGAGCCCCGAGGCTTGGCGCTGATCCTCAGCAATGTCCGTTTCAGCAGCGAGAAGGACCTGGAATATCGCGCAGGGGGAGACGTGGACTGTGCTTCCCTGGAGATGCTCTTCAGGCATCTCGGGTATCGAGTCACTGTTTTCCGTGATCAAACTGCACAGGTAAGGAGGTGATCCCAGTACTTCACAACTGGTGTGGATGAGAGTTTGTTTTATAATTGTGTCAAGAGGTTCCCTTTGGTACGTAGCTGAGCTTTGAAGATATGAATTATCACTTAAGAATAGAAAATAAGGCTGAACATGATGATGTCTGCTCTCGTACTAATCAGTATGAGAAAGCTTGGAAGGCTGCGCTCTTCCAGTGGATAGTAGTATCACAAAGGACTACAAGAGGTACTACTCTAGTCTGGCCCTAGTGCAAGGGGCAAGACTTTTGAGACCACACCTGGCATGTGTGTTAAAAGCACGAATGAATGAAGTCTCCAATTTACTCTAGATAGACTTCCCCAGTGTTCTACTCTCTGAAAAGTTAAACTTTGCAAATATTTGATGTAGTCTTTGCTACTGTGATATTTTCATGTCCTTTCACTGGTGAAGTCAGTTGGCATCCCATTCATCACTCTATCCATGCAGTTCAGTTCCATTCTTTCAGTGTTTGCTAAAAACGTGTATGTGCTTCACTTAGGAAAATTGGTTGTGTTCCATGACTAACTTAATCAAGCCACTCTCTCTAGAAATGCAGTTACTGTTTTCTCCAGCATCATTTGATCTTAGTCCTTTTAAATCCCTATGAATTCAAGTGATACAGGACCTGTTAAAGAGTGTTTTATTCAAGAACAGAGCTTTTGCGACATTGATAGAAGGTCTTTGCATCTGCCATGTTGTCAGAGTTCCTGAAGTTTTCCAGTTTAAATTTTGAATTGACCACTAGCGTCTGAATGCCTGAAGTCCCAGAGTATGTATCTGTTAAGATGCTCTAACATCCCAGCCAGATTCCAGTGTCAGTGTAAAATAACACTGCAAAATATCAAAATATCACTTTGTTTCCTCTGTTGGCCTAAGTGATTCCTGCTTCACAGTGTTATACTTAGGAATGAATACTGCATAAAAGAACAAGAATATTTTGCCTTATTTTTTAATAGAACATGTCTTTTTCATGTAAATTAGATGTTTGTGGAGTTTTTCTTTGTAACAGGAGGGCCATTTGTGTTCCCCCCAGAAAATTGATTCACTTTCCCTGTGGAAGTCTGGAAGCTATTGACCTTTATTTTTTTTTTTTTCCCCCTGTTCTAGGAGATGCAGAATGCATTGGAGAGATTCTCCAAGCTGCGAGATCATCGAGATGTGGATTCCTGCATTATAGCTCTGCTTTCCCATGGTGTGGAGGGTGGGGTTTATGGCAGTGATGGCAAACTACTAGAGGTATGTTCCTGAGTCCTGATCTCTTGTTCTAGGTTACCTCTAGGAAAGTAACCATGTTCAATAAATAAAAAAAAAAAAAAAAAAAAGAAATTATGCAAGACTGAGGATTCACATATTTTAAAATAGAAAAAAATAAGGTCTGTCTGTGAGAGGTCTAGAAAATGAAAACTGGCAAGTATGAACCTGGGGAGAGGGTGGAGAAGGGATGTGTTTGTCACACACTGAGTTTGCAGATAAAGGAGAGGATTACCAAGACTGGTGAGGTAATAAGCAAAACACAGGAAAGCAAGGTGAGATTGGGTTTGGCTTACAGGAGGCTACAGTGAAGAAGTTTCCTCTCTTTTTTCTCTCAGTTGCAGGAGGCTTTCCGGCTCTTTGATAATGCAAACTGCCCAAATCTCCAGAATAAGCCCAAAATGTTCTTTATTCAGGCCTGCCGGGGAGGTGAGTGCCCAAACACTAAAAGCCATGTACTTGACATGCCATTAAGGCTCATTTTGCACACATGCACACCCTCACATTCAATTTGCTGTCAACTTTCCTCTTTGCTTCTCTCAGGTGTAAGTGGAACCCATATTCACCTCCCTCTGCCCTGCTGCTGCCACTGCATCTGTTGCTCTGTAAGTGTCTTTAGCTCTGCATGAGGTGTGTGCATTGCCTTGCAGACCCCAGAGCACCTTAGTGACATAAAGCTCTGTCATATCCCACTCATTCCCCGAGGCTTCCTCGTGCTGTGCCTGCAGTAAGGGGAGTGGGGCACATGATGCACAAATAGCAGCACAGCACTGGAGTCTTGCTGAGGTCCTGTCTTTCTCTTGATCCTCTTGTGGTTGTCTCTTGAGCTGTCAGAGTTGGTTCCAATTATTTTTAGGGTTTTGTCTTTTTCCTTTACCTTAGCCTGTTTTCAGCCTCAAATGACCTTTCCTTGCATCCTTTTCCACATACTGCTGTTGAATTCTTACATGCTGTTGTACAGAACTCTTTCCATGATTCTTATAGACTTCTTCTGTGCTTTGTGTACCTTTTATTTTTTAATTCTGCTATTCCTTTTCCTTCCTCTTGTAACTAAACAAACACATCTGTAACTAACTACCTTTCAGATCTGCTAATGACCAAATTTTTCCCTCAAGTGTTTGGACTCTGTGAAATTCCAGATATTCCAAAGTGAAGCTCTGTCTTAGTTTCTTTTTTTCCATTGTGATAGAGGAGTTTTCCTAGTGTGTATGGTTTTCCCCCTGTTCCCTTGTTCCTCGCAGTTGGCTCCCTTCTTTCTCACTTTTAGCAAACTTTACACTTCATCCTCTAATCTCTACTCTTCTTTAATCCCAATGCAGGGAAAAGCCCAAAGTCTACATAAAGTATTTCAGTGGTCAGAAATACTTGATCCTTTTAAGCATTTGGGAATATTGTAACATGAATGTTTACAATATTAATTTAATCTGATTGCTTTCCTTATGTGAATGAACCTTTAGATACTCTTGAATGAATGTGAATGTGCAGACTCAGGGTGGAAATAAGTATAATAAAACAGAATTTTCAGCTGACCTCATTAGGTAATTATGTTTATTTGACTTTAATGTTACCATAATGAGTCTGTTACGACTAACAAATCAAGCTTGGCCTTTGTATTCTCAAAAAAGTTGCCATTAAGGAAGAGTGGTAAAGCTTGCTATGCACAATGCTTTAGAACTAGGATGTTGCAATAGACAAAGAATTAAGATACTTGAAAAACTGGAAGGAAAAACTCAATTTAATAAACCAGCGAAGAAGGCAAAACCCTGCCTTGTCTAACCTCTTTCAAACCTTGATTAATCGGAGGGAACAAAGTTACAAAGTAATTGAACTGTCAACAAAACTGTGTATCCTTTAGGCAGCATTAAAAGGACTGTATAAATAGTATTGTCAACTTTGAAACAGTAGTCAATCTATCTGTGCCATGCAAGTTAGCTGGAACTAGTTGAAACAAGATGAGAAATACGTAAGTTATTCTTTTTCTCTAATCTTACATTGTAGGCCTGCTCTATCTTCTATTAGTGACACATTTTTAAAATCTAGATAAAGAAATGCTGATACAGTCCTAATTCCCAATGAGCTTTTGGCAGGAGTCTACTAAAAAGGTTAAGCAGTCCACCTACAGTCATGGATCAAAAACCAGTGGCAACAGAAAACAATGGGAAGAGTTTCAGTGTGGCATAAAATGAAACTTTGAAGTTGCTTAATATCTGTGTTTAATGTAGTCAGTTCAGAAGAGTGAAAAATTGTGCTAACAGCTGGGTAGTTAGCAGTTATTTAAATTATTTGGCAGAACAGCTGTCTGGGAGCTTCAATACAATTTAAACAGACTAGATGAATCTCTGGCAGTGGTTCTATAAATTAGAGGTTAAGTATGCAAAGGGTTAGTGCTTCATGCATTTTAGTTAAGTTGATTAGAGTGGTGTTTGAAGATATGCATGAGGAAGATGTGCAATTCTGAAGCTTTAATCAAAAAAAGTTTTGATATTATTCATAATGGCGTGATGACAGTGTGAATAATAAAGTTTGACAGTAAAATTACCTGAGTCTTCTGAAACAAAATGCACAGGGAACAGTACACTAAATTTTTAAAAAGACAGAGAACAGGAAGGATTTGGAGAAGTGTGATAAAAGACATGAATAAAGTGTAGTTAAAAATGAAAAAAAAAAAACCTGCATTGCTACCCTAAAGAGATGAGAAGGGAACTTAATGGAAGCCGTTATGAAATTTTGAGCTATGGAGATTTCAACTCTAGGCTGTTTCAGACAATCACATCCCTCCCACTGCTGTTTTCTTTTTAGAGGAAAAGAACAAAGTTGCTGACTTATGAACTGACCACTTTCTGAGCATAATTATGAGATGCCACCTGTGCATAATTGTGCCTGTTAAAGGGTTAGAAATCCAAATGTATTATTTAGGCATGAGCTAGCAATAAAAATTGAGAAACATCTTAGGAAGAAGGCCTCTGAAGTGGACACTTAAGCCTAGTAACACTAGACTCTGATTCTGCTGTTAGGAAGTAAGAATATTAGATTCTCTTATTAGAACAAAAGAAAACAAAAAGGCAAAATTATATGGAAAATCTCTAAAATGTAATTTTAATCTTCTTGCAACATAGCTGGACTATCAAAGTTACCACCACTAAGGAATTAGTTGCGATTATAATGGAAACTCTGCATCATGTAGAAAACCAATTGAGAATATCTACACTTGCGTAATACACATTAATGAATCCTGGAAAGGGTGTTAAATGCTCTCCAGGTTTTAAACTAATCTCCATGGACTGGAGGTCTCTCATGTTTGGGGTCAGAATATTTTGCATTTTTCTGCTGCACAATTTATGCTTTTAATTGAAGCAATCAGTATTGTAATTAGGTTTTAGAACTGGGTGAGATACTTGATCCAGGTTTTCTGCATGTCCTGGGTGTAGATCTTAGCAACCAAAATTAAAGCTCTTGTTTGAGTTCTGCAGTAAATAGTTAGCATTGCAAAGTGCACTAGACATTTTTGGATATTTCTGAGGTAGGTGTGAGTGGAAAATAAAAACTTCATGAGTAGGCATCAAATCCTTCCATGAATGGTGGAGAACTACCAGAAACTTTCCTGCTTTCATGGTTATCCCATGATCTGCACAGGAAGAGGTGGGAGCAGAAATCAGCATGCAGACCAAGTCAGGTTAGATTAAACAGGTGCAGCAGTTGTTGGTATCCGCATTAGTTTGTGCAGAAGCAATTTCAGATGAGTTTAGAACAGCTGAGAAAGCCTGAAGTTAATGCAAAAACTTTCTGCTTGACAGTAATTGTGGCATTGCTGACCACAAAACTAAGTAAGTACAGGAAAGCTGCATCCAGTAATTCAGGATAATTTCTTTTCCCTTTCTCCCTCTCCTGGTTTACTGCCACCACAGATGAGTTGGACCGGGGAGTGGATCAGAGAGATGGCAGAGGATTGTCAGATTCTCCAGGCTGTGAGGAAAGTGATGCGAACAAGGAAGAAAGCCTGAAGCTGCGGCTGCCAACATGCTCAGATATGATCTGTGGATATGCTTGTCTGAAAGGTACTGGCCCCTTATTGTTTGGGCATAAGGAGGTTTCATGTGTCTGTGTTCCCCAAAAGTCTTCATGGCAGACACTCTCTCTCCAGGCACCGCGGCCATGCGGAACACCAAGCGTGGGTCCTGGTACGTCGAGGCTCTCACCTCGGTGTTTGCAGAGGACTCCCGACACACCCACGTGGCTGACATGCTGGTGAAGGTGAAGGGCATTTACTCTCCCACAAGGGCGTTTACTCTCCTACTCATACCTGGATTTTGAAGGGCCTTTCATTGCTTCAGAATGCTAGGATTAATCTACTACTATTAAAGCACTTATTCTTGCCTTGTTTGTAGCAAAATTATAATTCTTTCCTCATTCTTATTTATATACCATACATGCTGTTCCATAGCAGTTTAACAATGTAAAGATGCTGTTTCTTTGACTCCTTCTGTTTCGTTTGTGTGGTCACATGGTGAACTTGTGAGTAGAGTTCATATTGCTTACCAAGAATTACTTCTATAGAAATAGCTTTTTTTCAGATGAATTCATTCCCTGAACATACACACAACACAGCTCCAAAAGCAGCAGTATTCATGTAAGGTAAAGATTGAGAAAGTGGAGGAAGAAGGAGTAAAAAAAAGCAGTGTGACCACAGCAACTTGAGCTGCTGTGGAGCTGCACCCTAGTTCTTTATCCTTCTTATAATTAAGGGACTACTTAATGCATTAAACAGAAAAATCTGTGAGTACAGAAGGAAATTACATTTTTCTTCCTTCTGTCTTTTTAACCATTCCAGTTACTTTATTTTTTTTTTAATCTCACTTCTAGGTGAATAGGCAAATCAAGCAACGAGAAGGTTATGCCCCAGGCACCGAATTTCACCGCTGCAAGGAAATGTCGGAATATTGTAGCACACTCTGTCGGGACCTTTACCTGTTTCCTGGCTATCTACCAGGAAAATATCCTTGCCAGCTCTGTTTGGAGAAAGATTCTGCCAAAGCTGAACTTTGACTGTGGATATCTGTTTTCACTCTTACGAGCTGTGACATCAGATGTGCAGTGTAATTCTTTATGTCCTTTTCTAAAATAAACTGGCAACTCTCCTTGTAATCTTAGTTCAGGGTTTAAAATTCTAATATCCCAGTTGGCTCTGTATGTATACAAAGGGATGGAAGCAGGATCAGCATTGGAACTGGAAAGAAGTGGGAACATCCCTTGGAAGGAGACATAAGGACATTTGTGAACAAAGTAAATGTGAAAATGGAAATGGACTACTAGTACTGTTTTTAAGTTAAGCCTTTCTGAAAGGAAAATCAGTTAAAAGATGTTACTTATCTTATTCTTGTACTTTAACAATTTAAAATACTTTTTGCATGGTTATTCTTACAGGACAGTCCATTCCTGTGCACATTAGAAAAGGGCTCCATATGAAGGAGAATCTTTCCCCTCCCTAAAATGGAAGGTTATTGTTCTCAGTACTCAACACTTTCCATTTTAATCACTTAAAAGTCTATTTTTCTACATTCCTTCTATAGCCAAGTTATCAAGAGATCTACAAGATATCCCTGATTATCAGCAAAACATGTAGAGACCCATACAAATATGCCTGCATAAAATGCCCCAGAAATAGTTTTGAATCTAGAAATTGTAGATTAACTCCCCTTAGTCCCAAGAGCGAGCAACTGCATGAAATATTCCTTTTGAGGACTTTGTTTGCCATAGTATTTACGTGTCACAACAGACAGTCCACCAACTTCTCAGGAGTCTATAAATTGCACTGTACAACTGAAGCCCTGAAACTCTACAGCCTTGTACAAGAGGATCTTTTGTCTTTTTAATTAACAAAAATATTCAAGGCAGCTCTTTACAGTCTAAGCATGTTGCTTGGATTATTTATCACTGCAGTTTTTTTCCCTTTTAAATTAGAGGGAAGAGTTCCACATTATCATGTTCTGTGAGTTTTCTTTCTTCATGCATGATCATTTAAAAGCATAATCTATCACTTCTTCTGGAAATTTCTTCCACAGTCTCTTCATGCTGTGATTTGTGTCTTGCTGTGTCCAACTGCAGTTTCTCCCATTTGATGTGACGTGGGAGATGGGCATTGTTCTCTTTTTGTGGTAGAGCCTAAATCCTGAGATACTGGATTACATATGGATTACAGGTGGATCACTTCAGTCTGTCCATTTTGTAGCACTATGTTGGCATAGTTCCTGGCTTTTTTTTTTTTTAATGTAAGTATGGCTTTTAAAATATATTTTTCAGGATAGGAATTATGAAGGGGAAGCACATGGAAGTATATGGAGGGAGGCTGGAAAACTAGGCATGTGCTCTTTTTATTATTCTGCCTAGTAAATGAAGGCTGTGTTTCCTCCAGCTGACAAAGGTGCAGCATTAACATGTATCTTGCATTTATCCTACACACAATGTGATGAGCAGAACAAGAATCATACTTGCCAATTGGTGCCTTACTCTGAAGTCTAATATACCAGTTTAGGGGCTTGTGTACCTCCCCGGAGTATAAACACTGTCTTCCTGAGTGCTCCCTCTGCAAAGTGGTGCAATATTTTATAGATAGGTTTATTGATGAAGCAGTCCATTCTGATGGATTACATTTCTGTAGGATTGCATCAAGTTGCATTATCACTGCCACTTTTCTATATCTTTTTGTACTGTATTTTACTGCCTTGAGGTGTAAAAATAAATAATTCTTGTTTGATAAATCTGTGCAGTGTCTTCTATTTGGAGAGTTAGCCCTCTGCAGAAATGGAGGTTCTACATAAAGAGAATTTTGTGTAATTTCTTGAGATAGCACATCCCAGAGGGGGTTTTCAACTCTCGGGCAGAAACCTGCTACTTACAGCTGCAACCACTATGACCTGCTTGTAAATTTTGGTAACACCTGGGCAAAACAAAGACTGATACATTAATAAAGGATATGAGGCAGAACCACCAAGTAGGAGGCTGATGTTGAGCTTCAGCAGATAAAATACTGACATTGGGAAAATTTTGGGCTTGGTGTTTTTGAAGGAAAAGTTGGTGTCAAAATGAAGGGGTCCTGGAAAAAAGGAGTGTCAGAGGAAGAGACTGAAAAGAAAGTGAAAATACCATCAGAGAGATTCTGGAAGTGGAGGAAGGTCCAGGGGTTTAGAGAGCTGCATGGGAAGGAATGCCAGGGAATGCTTGGAGGCTTGATGCATAAAGCCCAAGACTTCTAACTGGGAGCAGCTGTACAACACAGAACTTTCTGTTTCACCTTCACAAACAAGCCATGACCTTACTGCTGGGCGAGGAAGCAGAGATCAAAGTAATGCATCTGGGAGAGAGTCAATTAGTGTGAAATAAGAAGGTAGAAGCTCTGTTCTTGTAAGTTCTAAAAATAATCCCCAGCCTCCAGGTCCACTAGAGGTTGCCATTTACCCTGTTTCATCCATGATGCCTTGAAGAGTTGTTCCGTGGTCTCTTTTTAGTGAAAGAGTACATTGGTTTATTAGAAATACCAAATTCTGATACAGGAAATCTAGTATGATATTAGCACTGGAATTACCAAACATCTACCTGTGCAGAAAGTTATTCTAGTAGGCCAGAAGATGAAGTAAACAAGATGTTTGCATTTTCAAGTTTGGAGCTGCCATCATAGTTTAAGGAATTAGCTTTTGTAGCTGGGATAGCAGGGCAATGTTAACAGGTTCACATTTTGTCTGTAAACCAGAAGAATAAGGTTGAGGGTTTTATTTGAGATGGGAAGTGAAAACTGTGAGCCCAATGTAGACAATGTATTTTAAAAATCTTGAGTTGCATGAGAATCACATTTATTAACAGAACAATTCAGTTAGTTAATACAATTTTCATTCTAAATTGATTTTGTTTCCCTATTTGTGATTGCTAATAGATAGTCAAATGATTTGATTTTGTAAAAATAGTCACTGGTCCCCTTAAGAATTAGGATGTACAGAATAGTATTGAAAGAGAGCATATATGCTTCCAGAACATCAAAAGGTTTGGCTAAACATCTATAATCTTATAAAATTTATGCCAAGCTGAGACTCCTAACATGGACTGTACCTGTCTTGTATAATTTGTTCTTACCCCTCAGGGTATGAGAATTCTTCACTATATCACAACAGTAAATTATTAAGTTAGAAGGAAATGCAAGAAGATACTGTTATGTAATAGATTATGTCATCAGCGTATGCATAGAGAGAACAGTTTCTTTAAAAGGAAGAGAATGAAATGGAAATATCCAGAGAAGTTACAATTAACTGTTGTCACAGGATCAGCAGCTTTGGTGAGTCTGTTTCACTAGGAATGAGTGCTATGCCCTGCTCAGTGCAATTTGGCCTGCTGTTGCTGATTTTACCACTTCTCATAGAATTCTTTTCTGTTGAAGTTTGATATTCTTTTGTTTCTATTCATCTGCATTTGTTACTTGTTTATGGGAGCTGCTATGTATAACTTGGTCTTCAAGCTGTATTTTTGCACAAACTGTTTTGCCTGCATGCACAAATTCTTAAGATGACATCTGTGTAATTTACTACATATTTCAAAAAGCTCAGAGTTGCACTCAGATTTCTCTGACTTAGAAAAGTAGCTGGAACTGCTGTGGTTTAGGCTGATTTTTTTTTTTTTTTTATTTTCCTTTGGCACGCCTAAAGTTTTTATTTGCAGCTGCAAAAAAAAGGAGCAACAGTAACGCCTGCCACAGAAACCATGTTTTGACAAAAGTAAAGTTCACACTGCATTGATAAAATACTTGAATGTGGATTTGTTGGGTACAGGTGGTAAAGAAAAACAGAAACTTGTATTCAGTCACTTGTAAAGTGACTTAAAGGATGAGAGGGAAAGGTCACTGAGCATAGGCTTAAGTTTTCTAAATGGATTTACACAGAAATAAACATTCTAAGGACTTTTATAAACTGCCACTCCCTCTTGCAAGTCTGGCTTGGTTATTCCTCCTGCCCAGCCCAGAAGCCCTGGGCTCCATGCTTTAGCAGTTGACCCAGGCCATGTGCTGGTCCCATGCTAGAGGCTAGAGTGTACACTCCTCCACTCCTGTTTTCAAGGCCAGGGTTCCAGCACCCTGGTGTGACCAATTCCTAGTGCCAAGTTCCCTCACAGAGGTCTGAACTGTAGCACGCCAGGCACTCATTGAGTTGGTCCAGAGAGCTGTGTCTGCTTCAGCTACTTTTGCTGAGGCCACACTTGCTTCGGTTCCTGTCCCCAGTCTGCACCCCAATCTGACTGCAGTTGCTGGGCCAAATTCACTCATGCCAGTCTCACCAGCTGCTGGCACCTCAAACCTACAGCACTCATGTACGTGGGATCATGAGATTTCATGGAAAAATAGTTAAAAAAGCATTTAATATGGAGATAGGACAGGCACTGACTAGCCGTGGTTTTCATGAAAGCTGTCCTTTTCCATCTATTCCCCTCATTATTCCTTCCCAGCCATCTTCCTTGACAAGTTTTGCATAGTTCCACAGACCTAGTTCAAAGCTGTGAATCTGCTTTAATGGCCTGTCAAATAGTGACTGTAGACATTTGGTCTTTTGCATGATCTCTGCTCCCCATTGTCCCTGAGTTCTGGATGGTTTTATTTCTGGCTTACCATCTTCTGCATTGAAAAGCTCCTTGACTGGGTAACCTTAAAAAGGTGACACTTTCACCTTTCACCTGCTTTTTCATAACTCATTTTTATCTAGTAGGACAAACAGCTTAGGAAGTGATGATGTTGTGCTAACAACATGCTAGTGTTGCACTACAAACTGCTTTTGTAGATATAGAATTTTTCTTTTTCCCTCAATGAAAAGCTTTACAGATAACAGATGATAGGAAAGAAAAAGAAAAAAAAGCAGTTGTCTATGAAAAGAGCTGTGGCCTATATTATCTGTTCCATTCCCCACAAACTTCTGTGCTTGCTGCTGCCTCAGGGTACAGCAGACAGTAGCTGTGACTCAGCTGAGGACGTAGCTGTTGCCACAGCTGCTCAGTGCTCTGTTTCTCAAGGCAGTAACCCACAGCAGCACCCTGATTTTAGGCATTCTACACTATTAGTTCCTCCTTGCTTTTCTTGTGGCAAAGGCCCAGGTCACACAGAAGGGCAGGGGTCAGGACCTCTTTACTTTGCACCCCTGCAGATGTTCCAGGATCCTCATCAGCCCACAAACCCTTCCTGACTATGCTGTTGAGCAGTTTAATTGGTTTCATGTATAACAAATTTGGTTAAGGCACAAACTGAAACCCAGGAGGCTCCATCTGAACATCAGGAAACACTTTTTTACCATGAGGGTGCCTGAGAACTGGAGGAAGTTGCCCAGAGGCTGCAGAGTCTCCATGCTTGGAGATACTCAAAAGCCATCTGAATATGGTCCTGAGCAACTGGCTCTAGAAGGCCGTGGTTGAGCAGGGAAATAGGGTCAGATGACTACCAGGTTGCACCTTCTAATCTCAGCCCTTCTGTGATTCTGGGTATAAAACATACTGAGTGTTAGCCATGCCAGTGGATGAAGGTGCATGAAGGTACAAAGACTACAAGGAGAGCTGTTTATTTGTGTTGAGGTAACCAGCAATAATGGGTATGCTTGAAGAAAAATTATGTTAAATGTGAGGACAGCATAACCGTAATTCATACAAGGAATAGTCTTCCAAGGCCTGCTAGAGAACTTCCTCTCTCAGATGCCAACACTTCACAAAATTTTCTCTGAAACAGGTTGTGGAAACAATCCTCAAAGTTGCAGGATGGTTCTCTTTTCTCTAATGTTGGTAGTTTGTCATTTCCATTCTTTACTTCCTTAGTCTCTCTCTGCCATCAGTACCCG
The DNA here is from genome assembly GCA_013400575.1 of Peucedramus taeniatus. Lineage (NCBI taxonomy): Eukaryota > Metazoa > Chordata > Aves > Passeriformes > Fringillidae > Peucedramus > Peucedramus taeniatus. The sequence continues at coordinate 223,017 of WBNO01032620.1, forward strand.
TTCTTTTTGTGGTTCCCCACCCTTTCCAAATGGAGTGAAGAATGACACTGCCTGAGAGAGGAGGAGGAAACGTTACCTCCTGTTAATTTACTGAGCTGTCCCATTGCCAGGACAGCAGAGCAAGATTAAAGCAGGGAAGCAGAATAGGAGGGGGCAGGGAGTCTCTGGTTACACTCTCCCTCTGTGTCTTTCCCTCACCAGTAACCTTCTCTCTCAGGGTGCTCTGAGGGACTTCAGCTGAAGCCTTGTGCCTGTTTCACTCCATGATTTTGCTGGGGAGGGCAGACGGGAAGACGTTGCCCTGAACAAGCCCTGCTCCACAGGACATTGTCTCTGGGGATATGACTGGGGATGCCTCTCCAACGAAAGCGTTCCGGTACCAAGAATCTCTGGTGAGTACGATACCTGCAGCAGCACAGAATGTTTCCTACATGAGAGCTGGCTTCCCTCCGCTGCTTAAGGGGCTGAATGCTTTCTTTGCCTACAGATATCCTTCCCTGTTTGCAGTAGACAAACTCACTGAGAGGTGTGCCCGAGCACATGCTCCAGTAGTGGTTTTTTTCAAGAGAAAACATGGCCACGTTCTCCTTGAATTCCTAATTCCCATGGGTGAAAAATTTACATCACCAGGCAGGTCAAAAAATGCTGACATGAGTCAGAGCTGAGTTTGCAGAGCTACACAGAAATGCAACTGCTGGTTGTGAATGGGTTTCTCTTTTCAAGACAAACACAGATAAGGCACTGAAACCATTCCCTGCCCTTTGTTACAGCTCCCACAGGAAGCAGTTAGGATTCTGCCATAGTGTCTACAGGTGCTGTGAGAACATGGAGAGTGTTGCTCTATGGCATCCTTTGGGAACATCCCAGTGGAGTCTTGCACTGCTTTGTTTTATAGGTATTTGGATGCAGACTATTGAGCCTCTTTCTGCTTTAGCTGCTTTAAAGAGTTAACTAGCAGAAATGAGATTCATTGCATGTCTATGAGTCCTCACACTTTACTGGACAAGTGGAGGTAGCAGTTTGTCCTGTGCCTAAAAAGCCTCTTGCTTGGGTCCCTGAAGTGAGAATTAGTATCATACAGTCCAGATTGCCTAAGGAACAGCATGAATGAAATCCCAACCTTTAAAAATGAATAGTGGCCTGTTTGTACCTGAGCATGCAAAGTTTTGGTAGCAGTGTTTAGAGAGAAGTAAGACTCTGTTGGGGCTGAGGAAAAAATTAAATCTCATCTTCTTTGAGCTACTGCAAAGAAAGATGGAAACTTTTTAACACGTTGCTCTCTGGCATCTCTTGAGCACACCCGAGTAGGGTCTTGCACTTCTTTACTTTATAGGTATTTGGATGCAGGCTGTTGCCACACTTTCTGGCTTCTGTTTCTAGAGCATCTAGTTTGGTGAGAAGAAGGTATGGAGAAGGAAGGTATGGTCTTTGGGAGCAGTAGACTGAGGTGAAGAACTGGAGAGTGGCTTTCAGTCAAAAATATTCTGCTGCTGAACACAGCTTGTGGGTATGACAGAGTACCTTACAGATGAATGAAGGCTGTATGATCTTCAGTGTGACCACATAGCCCTTTATGACTGAAATCTTCATTTCAAATCCAGACTTACACAATGAATGTAAATTTCTTTGTGATCCCCATAGGCAGATCACAAGCACACACCCTCAACTCAACAGTGGTTTATTAAGAATGCTATTTATCACATATCAAGTATTAACATTGCCAAAGGAACCAACTGGTACAGTGGAAGGATTAGGATGTATTTCATCTCTGTTGGCCTGACTTTCTGCATTCAAATATAAGAAAGAAGCATCCTCAGTGTCAGAAGTGAGTAGCATCAACAGTAAAGCAATCGAGGCTGAGCCTAATATAGGACATAAAGAGATTGCCATGACATGTTTGCACTATAAACAGACAAGTAATGAGGTACTGAACTGTAAGGAAATACTACAAACCCAAACAAATGCAGTGGTAAGGAAGAGAGCATGAACCAGCACAAGATGCAGGAGTAGTGAGTATGCTACTTGGATAAAATTACTATATTTCTTCTGCAACTATAACAAACTCCTGGATCTCTACAATTTTCAGTTTTAGGTTCTTAGTGTAGAACTAGACTAGTCAGAATAAATAGACTAATGAGAATTTTCTTGAATGCTTGTGGGAAGACACAAGTAGCACCAGATTTCTTGAGTTCAAAGAGCATGATTTGTATAACTTGAGCTAAGGCAAGTCTATGACAAAATATTTGTCCATTACTAAATAGCTATTTGTGAGAGAAAGAAATACAATGTATTCCATTATATTAATTTATTCATAAATTTATCCCAAATATTTGCCTCTGAGCGCTCTTCTAGGCTTCTGTACAGGACAGGATTGTGTAATAAATTATATCTGTTTGATTCCTTGAGTACCTGCCTAGGTAAACCCCAAATGACTGGTTCTTTGTTGAATTCAAGTCACCCCCGTCCCTGATAAGCTTTATGATAAGGAGGCAGCCATGCTATGACCCATTTCATTAGAGATGATTCTAAAGTTAGGAATTCTTTGAGAATGACCATATATACTCAAGTCCTTAGGGATCATAGGCAGAGTAGCAGCTAGTTACTGGAGCAGCTATTTGCTGGATCTAATCCAGGCATTAGTGCTAAGAAGGCACTGAATAACTAATCTCAATTGAAGATAAACTATTTCTCAGAACAGGCAAAATTAAGAATATTTATAAGGATTATGTAGCAAATGAAAAAAGGACTGTAATTCTGGGTGTTGTTGCCTCAAGTGTTGCTGCCAGACACTCTCAGGACTTGAGTCTCTTAGCAATTTACACCTTAAAATGCTATCTTTAGGAGCAGGCTCCTCTCAAGTGTCAGCATTACATCTGTTCACTCCATGTACTCAGTCGTGTTCGTTCTTGTTTAGTGAGTGAACAGAAGCAGAGAGCACTTCTGAACTAATGCTGCACACATTAGTTTTCATACATAAAGCAACCACTGCTCTCTGGGCATGCTGCTTGGTCGTAAAAGACAGAAAGTAGGTCATTACCTGGCTCCAAAGACTGTGGGAATGACTGCTATTTTCCTCTGATTTAGAAAATCTATTGCAGTGTCACAATCCACAGGCGAAGTCACTTATGAAGCCTGTGTATCTTGGGGTGAGGAGAGATGGTAGGTGACATAGCTGCTAGTCAGTCTTCAAGGTCACAAACCATCTACATGAGAGTGCTGATGAGTCAAATGACCATTTCTTATCCTTAAGTCCCTTCTATAATTGAAGTATCTGTGCTCATTTATATGCTGTGGCCACTTTACTAATTTTTTCTGCCCCTAGTTTTTTTTCTTTTTTTT
>WBNO01032620.1:226366-254840 GCA_013400575.1 Peucedramus taeniatus
TTTTTGTTTTTGTTTTTGTTTGTTTGTTTTGTTTTTGTTTTGCCATTTCCAGTAATCTCTTTTAACTATTTGTTTCTCAGGTGTTCATTGCCTCTTAGTCACTTACTCTTTTACCATTCCCTTGTTACTCTCACATACCTTCTCCTCACTCTTCTGCTCTGCTGGTCTCCTCAATTTGTTTCTCTGCTGTTCTTGCTCTCAGTATACATGAGGCCAAGTGTTAGGTTTCACAGCTGTGTTTTTCTCTGTGCCTTCCTCACATCACTGCCATTGGATTCTGTTCTAAAAATATCCCATGTGACCCTTTCCCTGTGCTGTCCCAAGGCAGAGGGGGGGATTCTCCCCAGCTCCCCTCTCCTCTTTTTAGTTTTGAAAGTGTTGTCAATCATACAGAAAGTAATGTTAGAAAGCAGAAGAGACCTTGGGAACTGAGGTCATGAGAAAGATCACTTGTGCAGATTTGTATTGCCAATTCCAAAGCTGGAGAGGACAAAAGATGCAGATGAACATGGGGCCATGTTGTACGTGGCAAGATGTAGCCTTCTGACAATGACAATAGAAAAGGAAAAAAAGGAATTCTTTCTTCAGTCCATCTCTGCGTGGGTGAGATGTTAAGGGCTAGCCTACCTGTTTAAAAGATGGGGATAGGGATTTTTGCGATGTTTTGCTGTGGTCTTAAGCTCTGCTGTGAGAACTAGCAGCTTCTTAAGGAAATCTTCTCTTTTCCAGTTAGTATTGCTAGCTGGCCTGGTCTCCATTGTTCTATTAATAATTGAAGTTTGCCTGCCAGTATTTTGGTTTTGTCGCCATCAAAGCAAAAAAACCCAAGAATCACAGAAGGATCTAGAATGGAAGGGAACAGTGGCAGTATCCAGTCCAGCCCCCTGCTTGGTTATGAATTTCCCTTGTTTCAAGTCATGGCTGTTGCCTCTTGCATCTTCCTCGTGCCTCTCAGAGGAGAGCCTGGTGCTCCCTTGTCTATACCCTCCCTCTGGGTGTATTTGCATTTGCTGTTTGGAAATCAGCTGCTTCTCTGGGGTGAATAAACCCTGCTCCTTCACCTTCTCCAGTCAGCCATCCAGGCAAGACTTCCTGAGCTGATGCCCACTGCTGCACACCCTTGCTGTATATTCCTGACTTAAACACCTTTCCCATGGAGAAAGTTCAGTTTAACATTAGCACATGCAATAGAAATGGTACCAAAGGCTTTACCTTGCCTGGCTGTTGCCCACATTGTCCTTGTACTGGGCTATGGGAGCAGTTACAACCCCACAAGAGCAGGTTGCGGGCAGACACCCAAACCCTGAATAGCACCATCCTGGCAGGGAGGGAAAGGGGCCTTTTCTGCTACTTGCAGAAAAGTTTCTTTTTTAACCCCATTTCTATCTCTATAATACCATTTCAGGTATTGGGCTCTGTTGTGAAAGTGTCCAGAATTACATTTCCATGGATTGTACAGGTCTCTTGCCCAAAGAAATAAATTGCAAGGGCTGGCAGCATGCCAATCAGTCTAAACATTACCATTGATCTTGTGCTGTAAAAGGTAAAAAAACTTGTTCATGTGTAAATGGCACATGGGGGTATCCCACATTTGTGTGAAACCTAATAGGGTAGCTGCATGCTATAAGATTTTCTTATATGGACAAAGAATATACATGATTGCTTTGACATCTGGTGTGTGCTGCTTTAGCAATATAGCAGATTAAATTATTTCAGGCAAGTTTGGGGTTGGAGGTACATGTGTGGAGAGACCATGTACTAGAATTTCTGACATTAAAAAAAGACAGACTTGTTGCTAGTATAATTCTCAACAATGGCAGTAGAGGTGCAACTGGAATACACAGATTACTGCCCCAGCTGTACAGCAGGTGGCATACAAAGTATGGTAGATGAGAAATAATTCATCAATACAGAAATGCACACAAATAAAAATCCTTAGGGTAAAGTCAACTACTGTTGTGAATCTCCACAAAATCACAGCAGAGAACCTGGGCATGCAGAAGAGAAGCTGGCAATAAACATGATATAAAAATTAGTTATTTTGTCAATGTTTACTTTAGCAAAGTAGCAGGCAGTTGCTGTTGTCAGTATTGATGAAACAGCTTCCAGGTACCTGTTTGATAAAATGATCACTGTTAGCTTGTTCATGCAGAGGCAGGAGAGACAGAAGTTTAATAATAATGGACACTACCTTATTGGATCCTGCTTAATAAGTGTTCATATTTACTATTAAGTGACATAGAACTTCTTGGCAGAACCAGATTTCATTGCTGTTTCTTTGCATGGGAAGGCATATAATGTTCTTGTATTTGTTAATCACACAATTCTCAGTACTGAACATAGAGGCAGCAAAGACATCCTCCACACATTGTGACTGCAACAAACACTTCAGTCTTTGGACCTTGATAAGAACATGGTCATGGTTAAAGGATTTGCTCATGTTTTTAAAACTCAGCCATTTATCTCTTCAACAAATTCCTGCCTCTTGATGAAGAAATTGATTCTTGTTATTCAGGGAACCAAGTGGCTGTTGGGATTGACAGTCATCCACTTCCATGACATATTTGTAAAAGGTCATGGATCAGGAATGTTTGTCTATCATCTATCAGCACTGAGAGTGGATTCTAGAAGCACATAAAAATACAAAGCACCTTTATCTATTGCTCAGTGCTATTGTGAGTGTGAGTGGCACCAACACTTTTTCAAAGGAAGTCAGATACCTGTAGCTCTAAAAACTCTGACAATTTACATGCAGTACATTGTTTTCTGATTTGGTGCTGTGAGGAAACATTACTTTGTGCACCCACAAGTTTGTTTCAGATGGAAGTTTGTCCAACTAGTCTTACCTGTGAATCGTCTAGCATACACATCCTTTGATTATGTGTAAACTACTATAGTGACTATGGATGTTTATATCCTGAGACTTGGAGTTACCCACATATTTACTGGGACACTGAAGAGAAGAGAATTTGCCTGAAGACCAGTCACAGAGGCTGACAGAGTATTTAAGTGTGAGGAGGAGCACACTGTGTCACTGTAGGACACACCACAAATGACGCGGAGCAATTCTTTTCAAGACAAACAAAAAACTGTTTATTAAAAAATCTGACTCCATTTTTTTATCTTCCTGAAATCCCAGTGTCATTGGAGGGTGACAGTGCCACCTCCTCAATGCCACTGGGCAACCCAACAGTCCATCAGGTTGCTCATCCCCCATAAAAGAATGAAAACCATAAGTTATTTACGTAAAGTGTGTGAGAAAGTTCTGTACAAAAATGCAAAGATCAGAAGGCTTGAGAAAACTTAAAAAAATCAGGGCGACAACACTGCTTTTAACAGCCACAGAAAAATAACTATCCATTTTTGAGTATGCGACCAGCCCAGGACTGCCCACAGACCTGCTGCAGCAGTAAAAGTAGGGCACAAGCAATCCAGGAGGTTTCTGGAGTGCATTGTCAGCAAGTTCACGACAAGATAATCAAAGAGACAGCAAGAGGAGGTGCTCTACTGGACCTGATCCTTACAAAGGAGGAAGGATGGGTTAGGGATGTGAACATCCAGGAAAGCTTCTGGATCTGAGGAGGAAGAAGGACTCTCAGTCCTTGGGTTCAGGAGAGAAGTCTTTGACTCTTCAGGGATCTTCTTGGAAGAATCCCATGGGAAATGGCCCTGAAGGGAAGAGGGTTCTGAGAGAGCTGATTGTTGTACAGGAATCATCTCTTCCAAGCTCAGGAATGATCCATACTTATGAGCAGGAAATCAAACAAAGGTGGAAGCAGGAGGCCTGCATGAATTAGGAGGGCGGTCCTGACAAAACTCAGACAGGTGACCTGGGAGGTCTAGGGACACCAGCCACGTGTTAAAGGATGAGGTTAAGAAAATCAAAGCTCATCTGGAGTTTAATCTGTTGAAGGACATGAAGGGCAGCAAGAAAGGCTTCTGCAGGTGTATCAGCAGCAAAATTAAGGCAATAGAAAACATGGGCTCTCTTCTAAAGAATCAAGGCAAATTGATTTCAAAGAAGATGATGAAGAGCAAGGACCCTCACTGGAGGAGGATGAGGTCAGAGAACATTTAAACAAACTGGGCATGCACAAGTCCATGGAACCTGATGGGATGCATCCACCAGCATGAGAGAGTTGGTTGATCTCATTGCAAGGTCACTCTCTATTTAATCTGTCAAAGGTCATAGGGATTCAGAGTGGTAACTGAGGACAGGAAGAAAACAAATGTCACTCCTATCTTCAAAAGGAGCAAGAAGTCCAGCAAACTGCAGGTGGACCCACTTCAGCTCAATCCCCATAAAAGTGATAGAGCAACTCATCTTGCGAACCATTTCCAAACACATGAAGGACAGAAAGATGGTTGGGAGTGGCTGGCATGGAATTGTGAAGGGAAAATCACATTTAACCAACATGCAGTTTAGTGATCAGATGAGACAGCCTGGTGGATGAAGGAAGAGCAGTGGATTATGTTTATCTTTACTTTAGCAATGCTTTTGTCTCCTACCACATCCTCATAATAAGCTGATTAGGTACAGTCTGGACAAGTGGACCTCAGAGTGGATTGAAAACTGGCTGAACTGCAGGGTTCCAAAGGTTGTGATCAGCAGCACATCCTTCCACTTAGCTGTGGTGAGGCTAAACCTGGAGTCCTGTGTCCAGGTCTGAGCTCCCCAGTTCATAAAATCGATGGAGCTACTGGAGAGGGCTCTACAAAAGGCCGCAATTATGATGAAAGGACAGGAGCACCTCACATCTGAGGAAAGGCTGAAAGAGCTGGGATTGTTCAGCAAAGGCTCAGGGTAGGTCTTTTTATCTGATGGAAGACTGAAAATGGTGGAGCCATTCTCTTCTCAGCAGAGCCTAGTCACAGGACAAGACAGAATGGGCACAAATTGAAAAACAGGAATTTCTGTCTGAACATAAAGAAAGAGGCTTTTGCATAACTGAGCACTGCCACAGGTTTACCTAGAGTGATTTTTGCATCACTGGAGGCATCCAAAAGCTGTCTGGACACAGCCCAAGGCAACTTTCTCCTGCTGACACAGCTTGAACACGGTATTGGGGAAGACAGCAGGTGTCCCATCCAAAGCCCAAATATTCTGTAATTCTGTAATTAACATAAGTACTCAGAGGAACAGCAGTGCAAATTACTGACTGGTCTACAAGATTATTGTCTTCTAAATATGACACAGAATGTATTTTTAATTCTTTGTCGGCAATGAACTCTCTTATCTACCATTGTTGTTAAATTACTTCTATTACAGAAAAGCAAATTAAAACTGTTTGCCTGCATCTAAATTCCAAGGAATTTGACTTCAATAGAACAAGACCCTACTTCCTGAGATACAGCCAAATTAACCTTCTCAGTTAATTTTCTTCATGACACTCAATATTTTCCAGACCTCATTGTCCTTTCCAGCCTGAGAGGTTCTAGTCTATTTGACTGTTTCTCATACAGCAGCTATTCCATAATTTGACCATCCTCTGAAACTCTCCCAGTTCTACTGTATTCTTTTTGAGACTAGGGGATACAGAAAGCAAACATTATTCAGATGTACTTGCACATTGTATTTAATTAGGTATTATTATCTTGCTTCTTAATCATAGTTCTAAATAAATGCTAAAGAGGTCATTATGATCATTCTGTGTAACCCCAAGATCTTATTCTTACATATTGAGAGCTTACATAGTTGAACAGTTCTTGAGTATGCAAAGCTAGAATGTATGTTCCTCCTTAATCACTTCAGATTTATTGTGTCTTTTCATCTGTAGTGTTATTGCTCAATCTTACTGTTAAAGCCCTGTACAATTCTTCAGTCAGTTTTTACTCCTCTGAATAGCTTACTGGCACCCTGTGAGCCCTAATCCAGACCAGAGAGGTATTTGATATTAATTCTGCTTGGCATCGAGTTTGTTATCAACCGTAGGGGACATGGTACTGGGGGCAGGCTGCTTTTAGTTCCAATTCCATATAGAAATAGGGCATGTTGGAAACCTCATTTCCATTAGTTTGAAGTCCATAATGCTCCAGGCTCAAAGGGCAAAAGAGCTGCAGGTTCACCTATGCTTTCCAGGAATGGGAAAGGTAAAAGCAGGATTAAACACATGGCAGCTATGCAACAGGGTAGTGACAGAAGAAACAGTCAGCATGGTGTAGGAACTTTATTCCAGAGATTCATGGAAATCTTACTCTTGGGAAGATGAAGCCAGGGCTAAGCAAAGTTCTCTTGCCTACACATGTGTTTTAGTGCTGCACGTGAGCATGTACATTTTGGCTGACATGATCTGACGGCCACATGAACAGCTTTGTTCTTAAGCGCTGCTTCCCTGACCTGCAGTGAACTCGCTCAGAGCACGACTCTGAGCACTTAACTGCATGAAGACATGAGTGTTTTTCATCAGTTTACCTTTCACACTGCTCAGACAGACATATCAGAGCTGGTGCAAGGAAGGGAATATGACCATCCTTTCTTCATGCCACTCAGTTTTGAGACAGCTGTAATGGTTCAGGCCAACACTGAAAAATCTTGAGTCTCTGTGTGTTCTCTCTTCTGTAATCCAGCTGTATTTCAAAAGCAGTACCAACTGCTCTTATGCCATGACCCTACAAAATATCTTTTTTTTTCCTTATAACTCCCTCATACCAAAAGATAAAAGACTAGACTTGACACTTTGTCTGGAAATGTGGAACAAGGGAGACTAAAAAGGTCAGGGCCTGATGCATCACTGGCTTTTGATTAGGCAGGTGCACAGTGTGACAGGTAGTTTTTTCTGTGCAGAGCTCAGGTACAGTATCTTGCTCCACCCTGACCCCCATTGCAAGCCTCAGAAAGAGTCAGAATACCTACAAGGAGTAGTCCTTCCCCATGGGACTCCTCACTTCCCATTAGTTCTATCCCTGAGCTGCTGTATGTTACCTTTATTCTCTTTTACTGTTCCATCAGTAGGGGAAACCACTTGAATGTATTTGCTATGTAGCAAATAAGTAGTGTAATAATAGTGTAAGGGATTAACAGAATATGCTAAGATAGCCTTTCCAAATCCTTCCACAAAGTTTTTTCACTCTCAGAACCTCTAGTGGTTTCTGCTTCCAACCCAACTCTTTTTTATATGTGTAGGCTTCTCTCTTCTTCTTTCCACTATTCCAGATCAGTGTGTTTGGTTTTGTAGTAAATGGATCTTCTCTAAAGGGAAGGAACAATCATCAGCTGATGATTTTTTGCTACTGAATATGGAGGACTCACACAACTGATTCCATAACAGTATTTCAGCTGAACCTGATATACCACGATTCAGCTTCTTAGCTGAAACCACTACTTACTTCTTGGTGACCACAACGTACTTAGAGTCAGTACCCCCATGGAAACAACAAGGGTCAAAACATTAACTAGAATGGATCAAATGAAAAGCCACATGAAAACAAAGAAGCTTTTTAATCTGTTAAGAGAAGTGTTCAAAAAAGTGAAACATTTCTGGAAGACAGGAAGGTTACTGAAGAACACCAGATTGGTATCTAAAGAGAGCAGGTCCACACAAAAAGGCCTCAGTCCTTCTTTAGTCTGCTTCAGATTCTTAGCATGAGTGCTGTCCTCTGCCAGGATCCAGGTGATATGCTTATTTATCTGGTTGGAGGGTATACTAGGAATCCTTTAGAGAGTGCAGACCTCCTGCCTTCTCAGTGATATCTGCCTCTTATTTCCAATGCAGCTCTGTAAGAAAAATTCAGAGCTGGGTACAGACTCTCCTGTGGACGGACTGTGGACTGCAGAGCAAGTCATCTTGATAAAAATGATATTTCAGACCTGGTATCAGAACATAGATATTAAAGACGTTAATGCACTCCTAAGCAGATCTGAATGCTCAGGACCTGATTCAGGGCAATGATCATGTTCCCCAGCATACAAGACTATAGGTTAAGAGAGGACCTATAATGTAATTATCAGTGTGGCAAAACTCAATATGAAATTTTATAGACAGACATGTCTATTAAAGTGGTCCTTCCACAAAGTACAGTTAGATTGGTGAAAATCTGCAGGAAGACAATGGAGAACTCTCCTGCCCAGAGCAAGGAGATAAACTTGCCCCTACAGAGACCTCACCTCCATCCCATGGGATATAATGATGCCATTTGGAGCAGGAAGGGGAGTAGGGAACCTGTTGGCTAGCAATGGTGGAGCCACTGGGACCAGCTGTGCTTTCTACCAGCAAGTTCTGTAGCCAGAACTGTGGTCCCTGTGGTACAGGGAAGGAGCACAGCAATACCCTATGCATTCTTTTCCTCTTTGATGAAGATCAGGTTGAAACCTGCCATGGCAAGGGTCAGCTGCATCTTCTTCCCAGAGCAATGAGTCTTCAGCAAGTGGCATAGCTTGTATGTCAGGATGATGTGTCTGAGGAGCCTGAGGACTTGTGTGAGCTCGTGGTCCTCATGGTGCCCAAAAACCAATGGTCTGTGGCATTTCTGTCCTTCTCCTCCTAAGTAAATATCCCCAGCCCAGCCAGTGCACCTGCCAGAGAGCAAAAACTCTCTTCCTGATACTAGAAAACCCAGCAGAGCGAGTGGGATTTGAAACATTTCACAGAATCCATCTCTACTTTTTTGTTTGTTTACTAACTCCTTCCTTTCAAAATATGCTATAGATATAATGTGGAATAGAATCTGGCTCTGATATAGACAGGAAAAAGTTGATATACACCCCAGACCAAGGGCAGTGCTGGAACAAGATACCACAAGTACTCTTAGACATTCTTGCTGATTCTGAACACCTAATAATGCAAGAGCAGAACTGTGAGCAATGGTCTTGAACAAACACAACATCCAAAACCCTGTAATTTCTCCTGAACAATCTGAGTTTAGCAGCTGTTGAACTAATTTCAGCTCCCAACACAAGTGAAAGTAAGAATAGTTTCCACCATTTATTCTCAGCACCTTCTTCTTCACTGGCCCATTATTTCTCCACCATTCCACGCCTTGCTTAATAGCTTCCAGTGTCAACCTACAGCCCCTTCCTGGACTCCTGTTCCAGGTTTAATATTTTTAGATGGCATGACATTAATTGCAAGCCATGGGACACAATGCCATTTATGGGGAACGCCCTGCAATTTCTTCTGCTGATTTATCTTGTCCTGGGCTCAATACACTAAGCTACCTGTCTTCTTGGCACCTGGAGATTGTATCCCCTCATGGCCCTGGTTTACCTCTTGCACCGTTTTTCCCCTTGTGACCATCTAAATTGGCTCTTGCTAAGAGGTGTGCAGCAGCTCTAGTTTATAAAGCTTGACAGAGAAAATACTTTTGGCAGCCTTCATGCCAAAGAATGGCCCAACCTGGATGCATGTGCTTGATGCAGTTCTTCTTCCCTTCCCCCAGCACCTTCCTACAAGCCAAAGCAATGGGCTTTGAGAAGAGGGAGTCCAGGGAATGTCATGCTGACTCTCACTATCATCCCTGTATCAGCAGCCAGTGATAACAGCAAAGGTTATTGCTGCAGGGGAATTTCTTTGTCCTCATTTGGGATGGATTTATTATTCAGGCTGCCAAGAGAAATACTATCTTTCCTCTGTTTACCTTAGTCTTTATCTCATATTACCACCAGGGATTGTTTTATGGAAAACAGTCAAGACCCCAGCTGTGCTGGAGGGTTAGGTGTTTTTGTATGGATATCTGCATTTAGATGGGGGAAGGAGAAGGAAAACAGGAAGCTTAGTCAAAACTTTGCAGGATTTACAACTGTCCTAGTTATATTAAAAAAATCTTCAGAGGTAATGATAACACATCTGTGCTACTACCCTTCTATTGACGTCCTGTATCTCAGTTGTCTGAGATGGGACAGGACAAGCCAGTGCTGCCAACAACTTGTACTTAGCAACCATGGTTCATGCAAATAGTTCATAGCATTTGCTCTAACCATGTCAAGAGTCTGAAATGTAAGCAAGAGCCAAATGTTACTGAGAAAATTTTTATGGTGGATTAGGGCTCTGTTGCAACCAGAAAAGACAGTCCCTTTTCTTATTTGTAGATGTGTTCCTGGTCCCTTCTTTACTGACATTCACATGGCCATGCATCAGCAGAAATGGAGACCTGAGATGGCTGAAAATCAATTTTTTTCCTTGCATCAAGCTTCTTGATCACCAATTCCAGTATATTAAAAAATTAGGACCGTCCTTTTCAACCAGTCTGCTCCTCAAATTCCCTAAACTAGGCAATGTGATCAGTCTCTTAGAGATCTATAGATCGTAGGGCTTCAGCAAAATTGCTTTTCAGGCATTTGAAAGTGGAACATATATCAGGAAAATGAAATTATTTTTCTTGCATACTTCTAATCCTAGCCCTGTCCTCCTGCAGGTACTCTGTCCATGTTTTGACCAACCCCAGTTCATGCACACCACAAACATGTCCTTGAAACGTTCCCAAAAAATTTCCCTTCAAAAGCCAGTTCCTCCTCCATAACCTTTCAGCTATGGCCACACATCTTCATAGTTGGCCACATTTTACATAAGAATCATCGTTCTCCACTTGAAATTAGCCAAATCCAATTCCAACCCAGGAGCCTGTGGCAAGCCAGCTCTGCACAGCTCATCACTGCACTTTCTTTCCATCCTCGTGGTGTTCGTCAGGCTGTGTGTCATGGCATGACTGACAGATCTAATGGGCAATTATTCATTTAACCTGTGCAACAAGCAATCCACAAGGAGAAGGGGAAGAAAGACAAGCTGCAGATTCTCTGTGCTGGAATAATAACAAATTCACTAGCTTAGAGGTATCCTTAATAAGTTTTGATCATTAGAGATAAGTCTGTGTTTCCTATATCTTCCTTGGTCCTTTCTGCTAAAAATGTCTTCAAGCTCACTACCTCAGAGAATGTTTTTGATGCAAAATTATTCTCCTAGAAAATAAGAATTTTCCACTGAATCTACTTCAATGAGTTAATTGAGCATTTGTTAGTTCTCACTGACTTTAGGTGCTTTTGGATGCACAATCCAGTTAGAAAAAGTTTTCTCCTTCTCAGCAGTCTGATATTACTTTTTCGTAATTACTTTTTCCTTCTTTTGGTACTTATATGCACACTGTGCCTATTTGATTTGTTCTTGGTTTATCCTAAGACAAGACATTCACTTTTCTACCCCACCAGTAATACACCTTTTCATTTGGAAAGCCTTTTGGCAGATGAAAAGAAGAAATTATTTAACAGAAGCTAAGGGGTGGTGTAGGGTAGAGAATCACCAAGGGAATTGAGGGCTGCAATTTTAGAAGGGGGCAGCTGTAAGGGAGGAGGCATCCAAGCTGTGGAGATATGGAAACAATCTCCTAGGCAATAGAGTGTAAGCACAAAATTTTAGCAGCTCAGAAGGTCATCAACTTAATTGCAACCAAGGTCAAAGTGGGTGAGGGAGAGTTGTGTGTAGACTATGTATTTATTTCTGTGCTTCCTGACTTCCATGCGTGAAGATTTCTCTATTTAAAATAACCAAATAATCTTATTTTTATTCTACTAAAGGCTGTTCTGAGTTTTGAAGCGTGATGGTCTTCACCTGAGAGCTCACCAGGACACTCAGATTCACTTTAAAGTTCTGAATGAGTTTGCATCCATTTATAAAACCAAATTTTGCTGCCTTCTCTTTCATCTGATTTTCTGTCCTGCTCTTATGGCTGAGTTTGTTTAAGTCTCTCTGCTGGTTATTTTTGCTCTCAGTTCCAACCTGTGACCATATTGTGATGTAGGACAAGACAACCTCGAGTTAACAAGTAATTTACCTTAGATGGTGTCATCGACATGGTCATGGTGCTCTCTGCAGACTGTCTCAGGTTGTTTCTGGAACTGGGACATAACCCTGTCCCTTTAAAACTCATTTGGTTTTTGCCAAGTCATGACATATCATATTGTCATATCATGTCATACTGCATTGCCATCCTGCCCTGTTCAACTTTCCTTCCAAATTCCTCTATTCCAACATCTACTTCAATGGTTCCTTCATGTCCCTGTGTTCCTGTAAGTATTTATCTGATGCCAGTTGTGAGATTTTTTTCCCCCATTCTTCCTCTTTCTTCTTGAGTTATCAAAAGCTGATGATTCTCAAAATCTGCCCTGTTTCTGTCAATTCTACTCTACTCAGTCTAGTATTAGTCAGTACATGTCCACTTGAATATCATCATATTATCTTGTTATTCCTCCGTGATGAAAGCCCTTAAACTTTCTGGTCTTTTTAGTTTTGCTGTGAACTCAACCCTTCTTTCAAGTGTCCTCTGAGAGCTCTCTGTCATTGTCTCTCCATATCCAGCCTGGTTTACTATGTGCCCCTGCACAGCTTAAATTTCTATCTTTTGCTACTGTTCAAGCCTCGGTCCATGATCTATTTCTTTCTTTTACTATAAAAGCTGTCTTTTCTT
Source organism: Peucedramus taeniatus (assembly GCA_013400575.1). NCBI lineage: Eukaryota > Metazoa > Chordata > Aves > Passeriformes > Fringillidae > Peucedramus > Peucedramus taeniatus. The sequence goes on from WBNO01032620.1 coordinate 238,760, forward strand.
CCAGTCGCTCTCCCTCATCCTAGCCCTTTTCACAGCATTCTTTTTCTCTCAAAGCTCTAATTGCTTCCTGTAGCTCTTTGAAGCCTCCATGGTTATCTTGTCTAATAAAATGTCCTAGTCAAGAGCTTTGTTCTCATCTAGAAGCCATTGCGTTATCTGACATCTAGTGAAGTCTTTTTCCTGCCTTTTCACTCTTTTTTTCCTTCATCTAAAGGTATTGCTTAAAGCAAAATATGCTTGCTGTATCTTCTTCCTGTCCAGATTCTTATCTTCTCATGCCCTTCGGTGCTTTGTCTCTTATTGCCTCTGTGTTTCTCTCTCAGAGACTGTGTTAGTGTTGTCATCCTTTTGTCACCTTTTCCTCTTCCTCCTTTAAAACTCACTTTTTCATCTTTACAGTTTCTTTTGTCCCACAGACTATCTTTTTTATTATCTTCTTTACAGACTTGTGGACCTCTTGGGCTGGGCTTTCTCAAGCACAGAATATTATTTTTTTCTTTGTTCCTAAATGACTGTTTCACTAATCTGCATGCAGGGTTCAAGTAACAATAACTCTGCCTCAGCAAATTCCACTCCTGTCAGTCTGGGGTGGCAGAAGGCTCTGCATCACCATCTGCTATAATGTCTGTGTATGCAGGGTTGGTGACAGCTGAAAAATAGACCTGGTGTTTCACTCCAGAGGAGGTTGCACTCTGCTGGTGTTAAGGCTTGTGAGCAGTGAGGTCATGAAGAGGTCTAGATCTTTCAGGATGAACCTGCTACAGAACAAACAAAAAAAAGCTCTAGAATAAGCAGAAGCCTCAGAAGTTAGTATGATGTTTGATAATTGTGTGGGCAGAGCATAGGGAACGCTAAGATTGTCACTGCTGATAAACAGCACTTGGATTATTTCAGGTTATAAATCTCCTGGAACCAGACCATGGGAGAAGTGTGAATCTTCAGACATCCTTATCCCCCTCCCCACCAGCCTCTCAGAGCTTTCACTATCAAGGCATTAGGATCTTAAGGCTAGGAATTGCATTTCTGCATCCTGAAAAGCATTCAGGAGAAATAAATAAATGCAGAGAAAGGGAGACCTGAGAGAAAACAGAGAAGAAGAGGGAGAAAAATAGAAGCCTGACTGGACAAGAGATCCATCTTGGTTGACAGTTCTTTTCTTTATAAGTTGTAATAGAATAGCTTCTATTCTTTCCTTTATTGTCACTTAATACCCTAATGTGACTGTAGCTGTATTTTCATCTATCACAATCATATCCTTCTTGAAACACACTTTGGAGTCCCACTAGGGCCTGTAATATGCAAAGGAAAAAAAAAAGGTATATGTGCAGGTTGTATAACTTTCCTCTTGCATGCCATGGGGAAATCTAGAAACTTTTGTGAGTCTTTTCAAGAGGCTTAGGTGCACCTGAGGAGTCAAGCCATGTGTATGGGCTGTCTGTGTTTGTGGCTAGTGCAAGGTGGTTATGACACCTTCCTCTTATTTTTACATCTTCCTCCAGCTCTGTGCTCATCTCCAGAGTCTGCTGGTAACCTCTGAAGCAGCAGCAGTACTCCATTGGTGAGTCCTGGTGGAAGTGCAGAGCAAGGCCTGGGAAATAGAAAGCAAGACAGAGGCAATAAAGAAAATATAGAAAGAAGAGCTGTGGCAGGAGATTGCAGGAAGAGTGATGGGGGAGATTTGACAGTAATTGCTGGGCAGCAGCAATGCAGAAAGGCAGATTTTTTTCAGGGTGTTCTCTGTATTCTGTGTTTATGTTTATATCTGCAGATCTGAAAACATGGAAAAGTTGATGAGTAAAGCCAGAACTTTACTTTTCTTTAGGTCTGCTGTGCCAGCTGGAAAAAGTGGACAAGCTGTTGCGTCTACAAGTTCTTAGAGTGAAATGGAAGCAAATTGAAATCTCACAGCAAATACAAGTTGAGAGCAGATGCTTTGAATTTAAGTAAGGTAGTGTCAGTGAGGCTGGAGTCTGTGACAGAGATTATTGGTACCTTGTTAAATAGCAAGGATTGTTAATAATTTCCAGAGAGCTGACACAGCACTTTCACCTCCAAGGAGAAAGAGGTTGATTTATAAGCTCAGTAGCACAGTAATATTAGTGTTCAGGACACAGGAAATATTGGGACATAAATCCAGTATCTCTACAGATTGCATATATTTTGTCATGCACTGAAATGCTGAATTTCAGTTCTTTGTTGTTTCCTTGTTAGACAATATCTGGGTACAGAGACTAGAGGCAGAGATGCTGTTTGATGAGAAGTGGGAATTAGCTGAATATGAGGTTCTTAGCTGCAGATGAGCTAGGTCTTCCCTAGTGCATAGGTCCCACCATGCCCACAGTGATTGCTCAGGATCACCTGCACAGTTGCAGCACTGCCATGCACTGGCTGAGGTGTGTTACACTGTGGGAAGCATGATTGAGGCCTCAGAGAGTTTGTAGGGTGTCTTCCTAGTGAGGATAGTAAAGGTTTCTTGTTCAAGTAGCATCTGGACTCACTTGGTTGGCCCTGGGGTCCTTCATGTTTTTGTTGATGAGGTGAGTGAGGCCAGGGCCAGTTTGGAAGCTGAGAGGGACAGTTCTTGGAAAAAGCCTTTCAGGGTAGAATTGTCCTATTTTGGGCTATTATTATATCATTGTTTCCCATGGAAATTCCACAACAGTATCATGCAAGACAGTAGAATTTGATTATCTGGCAGTAGAGGGTTCATTTTTATACTGCAGCAATTTCTAATGCGCCATTCTTGTGCCTCTTGAAAAACAAGAAGAGTGCACTTTCAGGTAAAGGTTCTCATTAGTTTTCTGCAGTGTCTCTGAAGAGTGTTCTCCTCCAGTACATATAATAGGGACTGAAAGTCTGGTGCTGTATTACAGTTTTGATGTTTGCTGGGCTCTACTGTGTTCAGTTTCTAGGCTTCCTATACATGATGTACCTTATACTTTAGACAGTTTTTTATATTTTATACACTATATTGTATGCTTTATGCATTTTTATATAAGCCATAATGGCAATGGTCTTCCAAAAGCATCTCAATAGGTTGGGAGCAATTAATGCCTTTTTAAAAGTAACCTGTGGGGGTAACCAAATGTTTTTCTCTGATTTCCTAGACACAGTCACTTAGAAACTCTTCTTTGGGGTGATCAATTTCAAGTTTTGTCCTGCCTATGGGGCACAGTCTTCCTCCAGAAAATAGTGCTTGTTGACAATAAAGTGAGTGCTGATGAGAATGAAACAGGGGAGCCTGTAAATTTTGGGGCAGCACTAATATTTCTTTTGTAAGTATTCAGTGTTTGCCTGGCCTGATACCAGCTGTAGGTTGTACACACTAACCTTATCCATGTGGATATTACTGCTAACAGATATCCATATCTTAGCAGGAACATGGAGAAGGTGGTTTGTGCAAGGAATTAAGTGCGTCTTCCTCATGGAGACTTTCTTTCTACCTTACTCTCGAGGAACATGCAGACTTAAAAAAAAAAAAAAAAAAAAAAAAATAAAATATAAAAAAGAATTTTACAGGAGTCTGCAAAATGAAATAATGAAACCACTGTTCTGGACGCAAAAAAGGATGTTTTGCCCTTCTCTCCACCCCATCCTGCCTGCAGATCTCTTACTCAGTAGCTTGTACTTACATGAGTAGCTTGGCATGTGAGGTCTTTTTTCTTGTATATAGTTTCTGGGACCTTGAACTCTCTGCTCCTCCCTAATTAATAGCCTTCAGAAGAAATATGGTTCCAGGCAGCACACTGACAGTACTGGGAGATGTCTCTAGGCCAAGCTGCTGTAACATGCTTCTCATTCCTGTTGCTGGCTGGTAGCTCACTGGTGTTGGCTGAGCTCGTTGCTTCTCTCCCTCGCTGAGAAACAAGTGGCAGAGTGGAGAGAAGAAGCTGTTGAATGCTCTGGTCTGTGGAAAAGTGAGCATCAAGAAGAATTAAATTTTTGCATACACCTATAATTGAGTACCCACAGAGCAGTTTGGTGATGTGCTGTGCTTTGAAGTGCAAAGTATTCCCTATAAGAACACCTGGGAAGGCTGAGATTAGACTATAATGTTCAGCAGTTTGCAGGGATGCCTGACTTCTCCATTAGGGTTTGCTGCTGTGAACTGTGCACTCAGAAAAATTGTCTTGGGACATTGAGTGAACACCCATCTCATTCCATCTCACCATAGCTCTATGGTGAGATGGCATCTCTATGATTGTTGCTTAGTCTTTAGGGCAGCTGGTATCTGAGGAGAAAATGAGGAAGCCCACTGATGTTTGTTCTCATTGCAAACAGTGTGTGGGATGGGGAGCTGTGAAAGAAGAGATATCCTGGATAGCAATTTCTGCTTCCTCCTCTCTGCTTTCTGCCTCTGTGCTTGTAGCTCTGTCTGTCACACCACCTTCTTCCCCCTGCCCCCTCCCTCTCCTTCAGGAGTTCCCCTCTTGCTCACACCTGATATTCAATCCCAGCAGAGTTATTCCCTTTTGCTGAGATCAGACAAGGCACTGGGAAATCATGTGGCAGAGAAAGGTTGCTATAAATAGAGTTGAACCCTTTGGGCAGGAAGGGAAGAAAGTGAGAGAGGCACAAGGAGGAGGAGGAGGGGCAGAGAGAAAGAGAGTGCAGGAATAGGACAAGCTGGAGTGATCTGAGGAGAGAGAGAAAGGAAGGATCAGCAGAGAATGCAGGGGCCATGCTCTCTGCCAGAACACGAGGTTGTTCTAGGTAAGGCCCAGAGCAGCAACTCAGTTACAGGTGAGCCTGAGGAGGAGTGGAAGAATGGAGAGCTCAGAGAGCAAGATGCAGGAGGCCAGCTCGAAGCCAGCTTTGTGGGGGGGCACACCGCAATACAACTATGTCTGCTTTGAGAAATGCACCCAGTACGGGATACCCGTGGAGGCAAGACACGAGGCCAGGGCAACAGGGGACGGCCTGTGCTCCCCGGAGAACTCCCTCAGCTATCCACAGGTAGGGCTGGACAACAGCACGTTTGTGGCAGCACAGCTCTCCCTGGAATCACGCAGGCTCCAGGGCTCTCAGGACACATATCCTTGCCCATCCCCAGTCCCACCAGCTCTCCCCTTTGCTTGGCGACTCCAGGCCAGCCTTTGACATTCATGGTGATACTTGCACCAAGGATCCTACCAGCAATTCAAGTCAGAGGTTATTGTCACCTGCCACGGATGCAATGAGACTTGGAATGGGCAAGCTGGGATGGGGAAAATTAACCAGAGCATGAATGTGTTTGTAACAGTAAAGAGAAGCTGCAGCTGCATAGCTGAAGCACTTCAGCTACGCAGTGATATTAAGTAAAGTACAAGAGTGAGTAAAACCAAAGAGAACAGTGATATATGTATATGGGTATCTGTACAGCTGTGTCGATGAAGTAAAGCTCTCTTGTGACTTTTCTCTGACCATAAAGCCCTTCATGGTCATAGATCCATACATGTATATTGGTATTTTTGATAACTCTTAGTGGAGCTGTAAGCAAGGGATTTTCTAACCCTTAAGCTTGGCCTGACTTGCTCTGGTTTGTACAAGCACTGGTTCAGAACAATATCTGGGACATAGATGTACTCTGGTTATGGCTTTTTGTTCCATTATGCTCTATATCACCCTAACCTCTTCTTTTGGGGCAGCCTCCTGCAAAGGGGAGTGTTTACATCAGAGTTCTGGTGTCTTATTTCCTACCGCTCTGTTCTGATTAAGCTGATCTAAGAGAGCTTCAGTGCAATGAAGGATCCAGTCAAATTATGAGGAAGAGAGTGTGTGAATGTGAAATTCATAAAGTGGATGTTTCTCCTTAAATGAATACAAATCCTCTTACATGGATGGCGAATGATTGGGGAATGAAGGAGATTGCATTGTCTCCTAAAGGCTTATGTGATTTAGTGATAGGGAAACAGACCCATTTGCCACCAAGAACATCTCTTCTTGATGTCATCTTCTTGATGCTTATCCTCACTGGATAAGCATCCCAGTGAGGATAGTTATGTGTCACATTGCCAAAGATCAGAGAATCATTTCCATGGCCATATTCAGGAATTTGTCTTCTGAAACTGCCTACAGCATCTGAGAGTTTGCATGTCTCCACCACTAAAGTCTTCCAAAACCACCCCAGTGGCTTATTTGAAAGCAGCAGCCCAGATGGACAGAGGTCTGACTGGAGCAGTTTAGGCATTATATACACCAACACAAGACAGTGCTTTTGCTGCAGCAGTCACACTGAGAGGGTAAGCACCCTCTTAGCTGAGCAGTCACGCTGAGGGGATGGGGTGGAGTGGTGTGTGTGCCCACCTGAGGCTGAGCTATACCGGAGTCACGCCTGCCCCATGGGGTGCAAATGGGGCTGGAGAGCTGAGGTGGATGAAGGAAATGCACCTTTGTGTGTGTGCCATGAACCAGGAGTGAGCTGGGGTGTGGGGAGCTGCGAGATGCAAACCCTTTCTCCAGTAAAGCACGTCCATGCACAGAAACATCCCACTTCACAGAGATACAGCAACCTTCCCAGTCCCACACACCTAAAACCACTCTCCAGTAGGCACACAGATGACACAGACGCTGGTGGTGAGGCAACACCATCAGCTCTGTGCTCTTGCTCCCTGACACCAGAGTGTCTCTGTGCTCAGTTCCAGAGGCCCGATGGTCAGTGCAGGTAGATAGATGATCCCACATACAAACAAGAAGGCCATTAAACCCATTCCCATGCATATCTTCAGGAAGAAACATCCCCAGCAAGCATGCATTTATGAAGGCAATTTGTAATCTAAAAACCAGACAGTTGTATTTATGGTTTACTGAAAAATATGTCCTAGAAATATTTTATATAAGCAGTCATGTTCGCATGTGCATGTAAATTTATCATGGAACTTTGCATGCAAACATATTCTGGCTAAGCCAGGTTTCCTGTGGATATTTTGCTGGTCATTCATGCACATGCAAATAAATTATAAATATGCACGTGTACTTTGTACAAACATGCACACTTATTATCATGCAATTAGCATGAAAAACAACCTGTTGCACGTTTTCATACATTTCCACACTGAGTAATCACTAAGATTTCTTTCTCCACTGTCATCTGAAAAAACATTTGACAGAAATTTTTGTTCTGTTGTGCTCTTTTTTCTGCTGGCTGTTGCCTTTTGTTGTACATGTGATTTGGTTTGGTTTACACAGGTGCCAGAACAGTGAAATCTTGGTCCTTGGCCTTGGACCTTCAGATAATTGATAGTCAAAAAACATATAGTGGTTAGTAGATAATAACATAATAGTAGTAGAATGATAATGATAATGATGATAAATGATAATGATGATAATAATAATCATCATATATGTTTACAATTAATATAACAGATAATAGGTATATAATAGATTATGTAATATACCTTGATAAAAATATACATTATCCTCCACTGTAGGATTTTGTATTGTTTTATTTCTGCATGAGAAAGCAGTTACAGCTAGAGAAGTATTTAAAAGCTGTGCTATTTGTGACTATAGAAAGGATGTTCCTGGCAGGGAACTCACTGAGCAGCAATACACAGGGTCTAGTGGGAGGGATGTGCAATAAGAAATCAGGCAATGCAGTAATACAGAATAACAGGCTCACAGAGAGAGGTGGGTGGGAGGGCCTCTGGAGCCTTCAGCCCAAGCCCTTACTCACAGGAGGGCTGACTCCAAAGGTAGGTCACATTGTCCAGAGCCTTCTCCAGGCACGTTCTGAACATCTGCAATACTGAAGATTCCCCAGCCCCGCTGGGCACCGGCTCCTGTGCTGAACTACCCTCAAGTGGGGCTGGATGGGTACACGTGTTCCTTTGCAGGGGCTTTCCTTTCTTGCAAGCTGTGCTTTTTCCCTTTTATCCATCTCTATGCCTCTCTGAGATATCTTGCTCTGATGTTTCCCTCCAACCCCTCTCTCCCTTTAGGTAGTGGCACTGCTGTTAGATTTCCCCTTTGCCACCTTTTCTTCAGGAACAGGTATTATTTTGTCGCTGTCCCTTGTCCCTTACCTGTGCCTCACCTGCTCTATGTCTAAGCAGTTGACTGAGATGTTTTACTGACATTTGAATTTATGTATGTGGTGCATTTGGGGAGGTTTCACCTTTGAGGTCAGATATGGCTTCTCTTTGGTGATGCATCAGGAAAAAAAAAATCACCTAAGGAAGATAATTTTAGGAATAGCAGGATGACTACAAGGCAGGAGTGAGAGGGAAAGGAAGTGCAGGCTAAGGCTGTCTCAGTGGCTGGGAGCAGCAGATCATAAACAGGATGCACTGGCAGAGCTGGAGAAAGGGATTTCAGGACTGGAGTATTCTGTGGGGAATTTATTGTTCAGTCTGAATGGCATGGGAAAGTGCTTGGGCTTTGGACTATGGGAGGAGGGCAGTTTTATACAGGTGCTGACCTCTCAGAAAATAGCTCCCAGAAAACTCTTGAGATTGAGATGTACTTTTTCCCCTGAGATTCTGTGCAGCTTTTCCTCTGTTACTCAAACAATGAAATTTCCCCAGTCTTTGGAAAGACAAAAGATCATTTGCATAGATAAATACTTCATCTCTGAAAACAAACTTTACCTTGTTGTGCTTTCTCCCTGGATGGTTTGGTTGTGGTTTGTTTTTTGGGCTTGTTTTGGTTGTTTGTTTTGGGTCAGTTGTTTTTTTCAGGGGGGATGTATGTTCCTCCCATCTGTCCTGAGCAGTATTTTTATCTTCATCTGGTTTTACACTATTTTGATGGTGTCTTTCAGCATTTAGGCAAGTAGGCATGATGGTACCTTTTCTGGTTCAACCCTTAGGTGGTAATTGAGAACTTATAAAATTGTCTTCATTTTTTCTGGTGCTCAGAAACCCTGTGTTCCTAGTGTTAGAGAGGGAGCAACAGAAGAAGGAACAATCAGAGTCGTACTGTGTTATATTTTTAGTTTTACATCTTCTGGATATTTCTTGCCTAACCCAGTTTTGCTGTAAGGTCATCCTCTGATTTCTGGATTCTTTCTGTGTCCCCCAATCTCCTACCATTTTAGATACTTCCAGAATCCTGGAGAAGCAAAGCACATGTATGAAGCCTTCTTTAACTGTGTTGAGACTACCTGGATTGCCAGGACAGCAACTTCTTTTTTATGTCTGTGGACGAACTCCTTTTTTTTCCCAAATCCTGAGTGCACCATTTTTTAGCCCGGCAGAAGCAGTGAACTCAGATACCATATGAGGACTTTCAGCATTCATGCTATTATAATGTCACACTGTTCTATCTGGCAGATGGAAGATTCTAATTTGAATCTCATACTTGACATGGTTTAAGTTGTATATGACATAAACCCATCTCTCATGACCACTTGACAGCAATGAAACACTGGCTGAGGTGATGTGAAGATGCATTCGTCTGAAATCTGCTAGTATTTGGTATCTCTGTCTGAAAGACACAGTAAAAGAAAAAATGAGCAGTTTGCTAGATAGGACTGCATTCTGTATGTGGCAGTTACCCTGTAGATGAAATTCTTCAGCCTGATGTTTCACTGTCCTGTCTGTTTTAAGGGGGTCAGAGCATGGCCATTATTTCCTGCAAAGAACTTTAATCTGCTTAATTTACTTAGAATGTGTTGGTAATCGTGTGGTTAATAATTGCATTAAATTTGTGTAGCTTCCAATGCAGTGATAAATGGAAGAATACTTTCAGACAGGATCAGTCTGTTTAAGAGGCAGCAGGTGAGCCATGTTTAGAATAGGATGATTTTAAAAAGCATAGATATGGATTCTGTGAAGAAAAAAAATTCACTAGGATTTCCAAAGGGAGCTATGGCACATGGCTCAAGTGTCTCTTGAGGAATTTGTGCAAATAAATAAAATACTTAGGACCTTCAGTCGTATTTGTTACGTTGAAATACTAATTGGTAGAGCACTGAAACAAGTGCTCAGAGAAGCTGGGTAATTTCTGCTCCTGGAGATATTTAGGAGTTTCCTGGATAAGGTCTTGAGCAGCCTCATCTGACTTACCTGGCTTTGGAGTTTCCAGGCTGTGGGCAGAAGCTTGGACTAGAAGCCTCCAGGGGTGCCTTCCAGTATAAATCTTTCTGTGAGTCTCTGCATCTATTTTATCTCAAGGGAACAGGAACATCTCTTTTGTTGCCTTGAAAGGGGGAGGCAGGAACAGTCAAATAGAAATGTCTCCTAAGCATGTGGTAGTGCTTTATCTCTGTCACATGTCCTGTCATTCTCCAATTTAAGTGTCTGATTTTGCTGATCAAAACATGGTTCATTCTCCTCCTGCCACTCAGAAAATCTCAGAGAAGCAGATGTTGTGCTGGGGAGGGAGCAAAGGGTCACCTTGTCATGGGTGGGAAGTGCATCAGGTGGTAACCTGGTCTGAAGTAAAGCCAAACGTGGTTCACTGAAGGGCATGCTAGGAGAAGAGGCTTATTCTCTGCTTCTCAAATGCACACCTTCCCCACCTATACTCTGAAAGAGTGAGGTGGGATAGCTGCTCTTCAGGGAATCTGGTAAACAAACACAGGGCACAGTCATGGTTCTTCAAACTCCCCATAGATGTTGACAAGACAGCACAACTGCCCAGTTTACTGTAGACTGGTGTAAGAAATGTCCTTGGTAAGCACGTGTAGCTGATTGTGAACTGCATATAACCAACTGCTTTTCAAGTCTAGTATCTGAAGAAAAAGACTGGATTAATCAATTAGGAATTTCAGGGGAATTGGAGATACAGGAGGACTTAAAATGCTGATTTGGGTAAATAATGGTTGGTGGTGTGCAGCAGCCTGTGATATTTTTGAGATGATGCTGCTTCTTTTCCTCCACGAGCACCACCAGTGGCTGTGTTCCCTATTAAGCATTTCTTGGCAGCAGGAGGAGCAGATGCAGGACATTCCTGCAGCCTGTTTGAGAGTGTAATGCCTCTCAAAACCTTCAGAGATGTTTTACAGTGCTGGAAAAATCTATGAGACAGCCCTGAGGATGGTGACCTCATGTGAACTACTTTGACCTTCTTTTGTACCTCCAGAAAGCTGTCTCTTAATGCTCAAATGTTGTCTCTTAATGTTCAGTCTCTCAGCCATTTTTTTTCCCTAGGACATTAGAAAATAATGAATATTCTGTGATCATATCTTCTATTCCCAAAAAGGAGGTGAAAAGGTTTTGGAGAGATTGGAAAGAGGAAACTAGAAATAAAATTAAAAAAAAAAAANCTGAGAGTTTCTGTGTCTCAGTCTCCCTGCTTGGTACATTTGGGTTTGTACCTCAGACTGTTGGTAGATCTGCCTTGTCATCCTTAATGCTATTTGTGAAGGAGCATTTGCCTTACCTTTTGCTTGTGATCCCTCTTGTTTTCTGCTCCTCTAGCTTTATGGACGATACACAGACCGGATAACAGATAACATTTCAGACAAGGAAGCAGCAAAACTACTGAAGAAACAGGCCCAAAGGAATAATGGAAGATCCTTGAAACATGACAGTCAAGTACAGATCAAAGAAGAGCACTATTCTAAATGTCAAGGTGGGGACAACTCATGTTTCATTACCCTATTACCAGATATTGAGTAGGCCAGCAAGAGAGATGGGATTTAAGCAATTGTGACTGGGGAGAAGCAGAGAGGGAAGGAAAGGGAATCTAATCCTATTGGCTTGAAAAACCTTTTCTATATGAGCTTTTGTCCTGGAAAGAGAAAAGGTATGTTTGAAATAAAAAAATAATCTCAAGTAAATAATGGTTTTCCACAACAGAGCTGTAATGGAAGGAAAAAGACCTCTTTGTATCAGACTTTTTCTGCTAATGTACAATATATTAAATGCCACCCTGTATGTCCTGTACACCCACCCCCTTTTTTTTAATGTTTTTTAAACTACATAAGATGTTACAGGACTGTGTGAGAGAGGGATGGATATCAGTCCTTCAACATGAAGCCCACAATGCCTCCAAATAAATCCTTGTTTTAGTCAGTTCTCAGCACAGGAGAGACAGACAGGAGAGACTTCATCTATGTTCTCTCAGTTTTTCTGGTTCACTCTTCCTTCCACAGACTGTGCTAAACGCATCCAGAAATATGTCACCAAGAAGCTTGGAGAGGACTGGATTTTCTTGGTTCTGTTGGGTCTGGTCATGGCGTTGGTGAGCTGGGGAGTGGATTATGCCAGTGCAAAGACCGTACAGGGTGGGTCCCATTCAGGCGTTGCAAAAGCAGCCAGTAAATGATACAAATGTGCTACAAAGCCCAGTGACCAGTGCTGCTCCTCCTTTAACATCATTGTCCCACTCTCAACCCTCGCTGCTTGGGAAGTTGGAAGTTCTGGCAATGTAGTAAAGGTTGGCTAGGGAGAGATTCTTTAAAGGGATGGTAAGGGAAATTTTGGAAGTAAGTGGGCAGAAACAAGGGATATGTGTATGATGAGTCAAAGGCAAACAATTATTTTGAATCCCTTTTTTTCTGCTCCATTGAATATGCAGGAGTACAGGGAAGTGTTACTGTGGCCTTTCCTGTTATACTGCTTCCCTTTCTCCCCAGGAATATTAAGAACATGGGTGATGGGGGGAAGGGGTTCTTAGATGCCCTCCTGACACTGTTTCTGCTTTTTACCTCGCTTTTGTTCTTTCCAATTTTTGCTTATACAGTGCCTTGAATTCTTCTGCCATCTGGGCATATAGTGCCCTCTCTTTTTGCCCTTTTCACAAAGATCTCCTATTCCATCTTCTATCCTTTCCCTGAATTTTTCTTCTTCTCTGTCTCCCTTTGCCAGCTACAAAAATTGCAAGATCTTTCAGCCCCCTTCTCAGTGTGCACACACACACACCCCACCCATTGCCACATCCTATTAACTGCACTGTTCCTTTGTCCTTACCCTCATGTCCCAGTCCTGACTGGCACACAAATACACCAACCTTTTCCTCTTGGCTGCTGCAATTTCTAAAAGCTCCCTACATTCCTTCAGCCCAGTGTTCCTCCCTCCAGAGCTTCCCCATCTACCAAGTGACTGGTATAATCTACTCTGAGGGTTCCTGTCCTTTATGCTCCTTGCAGCTGAGTCCTTTGGGGTTCTTTTTCCTTTTCCCCTGCCAAGTCTCAACCTCTGCTGGGGCTGTGTGGGGACCCAGCTCAGGCAGGGAAGATGCAGTTGCAGAGGAGCTGCAGTTTAGTTTGGCTTCTCAGCAGCTCATGTTGTTGTACCTGGCTGAGCAATGGTACCACTGCTGTTCTAATAGCTGCTGACACAGCTTCCATTCTGCTGCTCTAGAAGGGAAATCACAATCAGAGCTTTTAAACTATTTTTTTTTATGAAGGAATGATTGGTAGACCACTTTACTGTCCTTCAGAATACACTCAAGACATTCAAACTGCCAAATGAAGACACTGCACAGTGATTTGTCCTCACAGCTGCATGCAACACACTTGTGCACAAGTATTAATAGTGTTTTCTATCCATTCTTGAAGGATGCCTGCTTTATTGGGGAACTTTTACTCAAAACAAGGCTTGTCTTAGAAAAGGAGCATGAGGGTACCATTTCTGAAGGAGTTTTAGCATGGGCACATTTAGCAAGCGTGTGACTCTCTGATGTCTCCCAGCCTGTTTGGAGAAGCTGTGGTTGCTGATGGGCTCTCTGTTTGTGTGTTGCAGCCTACAAGTGGATATACAGAGCGCTGCACCCCAATGTCCCTCTGCAGTACGCCGTGTGGGTAGCGGTGCCGCTCGGCCTCATTCTGTTTGCGGCCAGTTTCTGCCACTTCGTGTCTCCACAGGCTGTTGGTGAGGGCAGAAGGCAGGGCAAGATCTGTTTCTGTCTGTCTCGTTTCTCTTGTTCCATTCGCCCGTGGGTTTTGTTCATCCCCGGCTCTGCTGTTTTTTCCAGGGTCTGGGATCCCAGAGCTCAAAACCATTATGAGGGGAGTGGTCCTCAAGGAGTATCTCACTCTCAAAGCTTTTGTGGCCAAAGTTGTGGCCCTCACAGCTGGGCTTGGAAGTGGCATGCCTGTGGGGAAAGAGGTAAATATTGCTGATTCTGTGTGCAGTAGTGAGCAGGGTCTGGAAGGTGGGAGTTGTCTGTGAAAGAAGAATCTATAAATGTTTTCTTACTTTCACCACCATTCCTCTTCTCAAAGCTCTGCTCTTTCCAGCAACACCTATCTTTCACTGGCCATTTTCCTTCCACTTTCAAAGACATGATATAGGAAACATCAAAGAACTCAAGTCAGGTAGTCTTTGAGAGGGAAAAAAATTAAGTGGAGATAGGAGAACTGAGGAAGATTGGAGGGTCTAAAGCACAAATCTTATGAGCAGCGTCTGAAGGAAATGGGGTTGCATAATCTGGAGAAAAGGAGCCTCAGGGGAGACCTTCTCACTCTCTATAACTCTCTGACAAGAGGTTGTAGCCAGGTGGGAATCAGTCAATTCTCCCAAGTAACCAGTGCCAAGACAGCAGGAAATGGCTTCAAGTTGCACCAGGCAAGTTTTAGACTGGATATCAGGAAAAATTTCTTCAATGAGATGGTGGTCAGGCATTGAAAAGGCAAGTGGTGGAATCAATATCCCTGGAAGAGTTCAAAAGGTGCACAGCTGTGGCACTTGAGGCCATTGTTTAGTGGTGAGCGCAGTGATGCTGCATTAAAGGTTTGATTCAATGATCTCAGAGGTCATTTCCAACCTTAATGGTTCTATTACTGGCTGAGATGGCAGAGAAATTATGAGGCCTGCAGTAGCTAAATAGCTGTCAGTAACCAGAGGGCAACCCTCTCTGATTTTCTCCTCCTCTTCTCTTGCAGGGTCCTTTTGTGCATATTGCCAGTATCTGTGCTGTGGTACTCAGCAAGTTCATGTCGATCTTCTGTGGGGTGTATGAGGTAAGGCACATATCTCTTCACACATAGTTCTTCCACAGGCTGAGCTCCTGAGACACCCAGGATAGTATGGGTAGCCCATGGAACACAGAGGAAGCACACAGATTGATGTTTACTGTATGTAGAGCAATAAAACACAGGCTGAACAAAAGGCCAGACATACAGTCCAAATAACTGTGCAGGACCACCAATGTTACCCAGAAATTACACAGAGACTGGAGTATGTGTTTGACAAGTTTTCAATCTTGTGATTGATGCCTTTGCACTGTGATCATTGACTGTATAAAAAAGTAGCTGCAGACAAAGATCAATTTGACTTTAAGCCAAATTTATACAGCATTGCTAATTATAGACACTGACACTGTCTCTGTGCTTTTGCTATCGCCGAACAGCCTCTGCAGGCTGATCACCATATTGACTGGTTGTATAAAAAAATCTATTAACTGCACATAGAGATAAATGTAGGAACTCCTTTAGGTGCAGGCTCCTAGCAGAAAGTGACTGTGTAATACAACTGGAGGTGCTGTTCTCCTTGGGTAGATCCTGTCTGTGCACAAGGAGCAGATGTCACTGCTGGAGACCAGCTGACAGTACTAAAGACTGCAATAAAGTGTGTAGAGCCTGCTATTGTAATAGCGATGGCTGACTGTGCTGCTGGCTGTAGCTTATTTTCATTGTTCTGGGTCCTAACCCCGTGGCTTTGCTCCCTCTAACCCCAGCATGCCCGTCTCTGGCTGCACTCCCTGTTCCAGAATGTGCATAGGCAGCTCGACCTCCTGGTGCCAGCTTGCGCAGTTGGAGTCGGATGTTGCTTCAAGGCTCCTCTTGGAGGCAAGTGTCTTCCTATATGTGACATTTAATGTACAATTCCTTTCACCTCTTGCTGTGAGACTTCCTGCTCTCAAGAAAGGTTCTCCACAGATACCTCTCCACTTCAGCAACACAAGATTTTTCTTTTCACATGTAACTGGTGGCAGCGAAAGGAAGGTTACAGGAAAAGTGGCACCTATTTAAGTGCTGATTTCTAATGATGCAGCTTGTTCAGTCTCTGCCAGCCATGAACACTGTTCCACCTGAAGAGTACCAAGGGCTATCCAGAAAGTCAATAAGGATCAAGCAGAGAACAGAAGTTTAAAAAAAACCTTGCAAGAGGCAAGGGGCACAACTTGCAATGAGGGAAATTTTCACTCTGTTAAAGGAAATTATGTTCTCCTGTCTTGGTTTGAAAGACAGGTACCTGCTAGCAAAAAAAAA